>CM025958.1:55587500-55782500 GCA_014839755.1 Sylvia borin | reverse complement strand
AGGTCACACTGGGCTTTAAGTGAAATCCTACTTATTTCATGAATAAACACAATGGGGAAGTTCCCAGTATGCATTAACTGCAGAGAACTTTTAAATATGAGGAAATTGCCTGAAATGCAAAGTTTACACAGAGATGTCATTTATATTGTATTCTTGGAGAAATGCAGTTGTAGTCTGTGCTATCCCTCAGTGTGACTATGTAACAGAAAATTAATACTGAAGTAAGACAGCCTGAGAGCAGGTAACCTTGGATATGCTGGTATATCAGATATACTAAAGTTTGAGTCAATAAATAAAAATAAACAAAAGAGAAACTACCAATGGATGAGCTCAAGAATTTCAGCCCATAAAGTTATAGCTGATAATTATAGCTTCATTAGCAAAATAAGAAAAGAAAGTTGTTGTCAGTTTTACTACAAAGTTTGATGACAAAAAAAAAATAGATATATTTCAATTCAGTAGTTCTGGAATTAAAAACCAACAACAAGAAAAACAAGAAAAAAACCCTAAAAAAACCCCCAACTTTATAGCATATTATTTTCAGATTTTTGAAAATAAATTAACAATGATTAGGCTGGATGGGGCTTTGAGTCATTTGGTCTGAAGGAAGACATCCTCGCCATTGCAGGGAGGCTGAAACCAGATGATCTTTAAGATCCCTCTTGAGCCAAATCACAGAGTCATTCTATGAAATAATTTAATTTAATTTCTGAAAATTCATTGAAGACCAGAAAGCAAACCATATCCTGGGCTGCATCAAAAGCAACATGACCAGCAGAGTGATGAAGGTGATTGTCCCCTTCTGCTCTTTCCTTATATGAGATCCCACCTGGAAAACTGTCCAGGTCTGGGACCTCCAACAAGAGAAGAATGTGGACATGCCAGAGCAGGTCCAGAGGAGGGCTGTGAAGGTGATCAGCTGGCTGGAGCAGCCTCAAACAGAAGGCTGCATCAGTGCTCAGTTCAAATAATGGTGCATTGGCAGTTTCACTAGCTGTTGCTAAATCACCCAAGGATTGAAACAACAAATGTGAGAAGTCCTAGCAGGGTTTATATTTTAATTATTTTATTTGCCTTTTCCAGAAAGAGTGCTTTCCTTTTTCATGTAACATACGTTATGATACAGTAGGAATGTTCATAATTTGGCATGGATGCTCTTTGAGGTGTGTATACAGCGGCTGCACCAATTGTCACTTGAGAAAATCTGTCATTAGGTTTCATATACGCCTTTTTTTAATGGACTGGTTTTGATATTGATTCTCTTGTGTATTTTTTTGATGGAAGGGAGGCTAAACCTGTGCTTAAACATGACAGCTGTCCCAAAAGACACAAGAATCTGTAAATGACTAAACCCTTGAAAATAACATGTGACCTGTCAGGTAAGTAAGGATATTTGTCTTGTGAAACACTTCAGCTTTTTTAGAGTGAAACAAGGTTAGCATATATGAGACTTTATATAAATTTGGAAAAATATAAATCCATATGCTTTCTAAGAAGAGACACTTTATTACAGCAAAGAAAAATGTGTTGATCTACACCGTAGTGATTAAACCATTTGTCAAATGCTGTTACTGTTTGTGATAACATTTACAGGTCACACAAAAAAGTTTTCATCACCCAATAGAATCAGGTATGTGAAATGGAATTTATCCCTCTGAGTTCAGGAGACTGATTGAAATGATTAAATTTGTCAAATTATACTAAACTGTTCCAACTCCTTCCATTTGTTCCACATTCCAAAATACAATATTATTGCCCTTCCCCCCAAACCCAAAAATAAACAAACAAAGCAACCCAGAAAACCCCCCAAAAATTAAATTCAATGCCCTCCCCCCCCCCCAAAAAAAAAAACAAAACCGAAAGAATTGAATAATCATAGAATTATAGAATATCCTGGGAGACCCCACAAATATCAATGAAGTCCAACTCCTTGCCCTGCACAGCACCAAGAGTCACACTGTGAGAGCACTGTGCAAACACTTCTTGAACTCTGTTAGGCTGGTGCTGTGACCACTTCCTGGGGAGCCTGTTCCAGTGCCCAACCACCCTCTGGGTTAAAAACCTTTTTCCTGATATCCAAGATAACACCCCCACACACAGAGTTTCAGGCCTTTCCCTTGGTCTGAAATTGTCCCTTTCCGTTGTCACTGGTTCCTTGACTGTCACTGATCACCAGAGAGAACAATGACTCAGCTCACTCTTCCCTTCAGGAAAGCCACTAAACCAGGTATCAGTTCAGTAGAGCTGATTAGATTGGATTGTATTTTTCAAGGCAACATGAATGTTGCTCATACACTTCCCCTTTCACTAGCTTTCTTTTGTGAGTCAGAAGAAAGATGAGCAAGTGTGTTAGAGGTAGGGACCACTCACCTAAACCACTGAATTAGCTGCGTTGCACTCACCTTGAACCTTTGCATCTACTTTCAGCAGAAAGAATTAGAAAGTCAGGGTGATGAATCTTGGTGCTTAACTTTCTGGCACTGCTGCACCAAGTGCAACAAAATCTGAAATTCATTGTTGGATTTAAACTGTGACCTTTAGAAAGTCAAATGTTCTTACAGTCCCTGCTGCTGAGTGCGTGAGTTTAAGCTCTCTGATGAAAATGTGGTTGCCTGTAGTTCAGGGTAAAACTTGACCTCTAGTTTTACAGTGACAAGCTTGATGCTCAGTTCCAAAATACTCCTGTGAGACTTCTGGATTGATTATCTCGTTCACTTTGGCAACAGGCAAATTGACTGCTTCAGAAAAATCAAATCCAGCTTTTTGTCTAACATACTAGAGTAGGAAAACACCAGATATTTTTTAGGAATAAGAAATGTGATTTATTTTGAAGCAAACCAAAACTAATTGTTCTACTAATGTGCAAAATACATGCCTGATGAAAGCAACTAAGAGATTTGAAACGATATTACAGAATATAAAATACTGAAGCATTAAAATCTATTGTGATGCTTGCTCCCCTATTTACTACTATTCCTAAAAAAAAAAAAAAAAAAAAAAAAAAAAAAAAAAAAAAAAGTTGAGTAAATATGTTCCTGATATGTTATACCTGTGCTCTGTGTTACCTTAGATTGATGACTGAATCTGTAATAGGCTATAACTATGGAAAATTACCTAGCGTGTTTGCTAATTATGAGGAGTATAAACATAAACATTTATAATTCCAGGCAACAGACAATGCATGGCCATCCAAAACCTGTAAGGCACTAAGGCTAAGAACAATCAGTACACAATTTCAGTGGGATACTTCTCACCTATCTGTAGACATTTCAGTGTTGATGTGTTTGTCTGATGGACATATGCTTTTTTTTTTTTTCCAAGTCAGGAGTAATTTTGAATCCTGTTTTGGAATTTTTTGTTGTTTTATTGAGGGAGATGTTGTTTGTTGGCTTGGTTTCTGGTTGTTTTTGTTTTTGTTTTTGCTTTGTTCTGTTCTGTTTTTCCCAGTTAATTCGACCAGTTTATTTTTCATGTCTGCTTTAAAACATTTTGTGCTTAGTGGTGCCTATTTTCCATAATAGCTGTAAAAGTAACCTGGGGTACTACCTGAGGTGTCAAAATCTGCATATGATCAGTGAATTCCTTATAGAATTTTAAGTAAACAGATATATGGGCTTATTCAAGGAAATTTGTTTCCCTTTCCTTCTTGTCTTTTACCCTGTGAAAGACCAGTGCCCAGAAATCCTAGACAGCTAAGTATAGTGTGTGTAAAGACAAATTCCTTACCCTATTTACAAACTCTGATTAATAATAGTCAAACCATACCGACATGGCGATCATTTTGTGCATTCACAGTGAAATCAGTGCAACATTCTAGAGTTGCTGTCTTCTCACAGATGAATTTTCCATGCACAGAAGATCTCTCTGAAGCATCCAGCTCCTACAGCTTTTGTAACCACATAATATGGGTCAGTTTCGATTTTATGAAGGAGATCTGTGGAATTTGTTACCTTGTGGACAAAAGACAATGTTTTTTCTTTCCCTTTTGGAATTATGTTTTATTATATCTTTTACTCCAGATGTTAAGACACCCACAAGAATACAGTTTTCTTTCAAGCTTTTTCAGTATGAGTCAGAGTTTAATGATGACAAAGATATGAACCAGTCTGCAAAGAAAAAAATGTTACAGCAAGCAAAATTTATGCTTTAATCAGCATCTCCTTCATCTGCTGTGATTCACACATTTTGTTTTTGTAAAGTGCAAAGCAGTTTTACTGTAAAATAAAATGAATGTTTTTCACTAGCTGAAAAACAAGTGTAGAAGCATTGCTGGAAAGTGTTCCTCCCATTCCTCAGCTATTTCATGACACCAGACAAAACAAAATAGAAGAAAAGGTGAAAGAAACACTTATAAACTTCCCTTCTTTTCTTCAGATAACAGTAATTTTGTGTAGGTCTAGTTCTGTTTCATGGCTGATTCCCTCTGACTTGCAATGCTGTGCTATCTTAAAACATGTTCAAGGAAGTTAACAGGAAACCAGACCTTCTGTTTGGCATATGAGTTAAAGCCAAAACATAAGACTGAGACAATCTGGTTTTCCACATATTTATATAGTTGAAAAATTTATATATTATCAAATGAGACATGTATTTATTTATATGGAGTTGATTTTTTTTTTTTTCCAACCAGGATCTGCATAAAAGCAGAGTTTGCAACACAAGTGGGTTAGAAGTTTTCTGCCTGTTTTTTACTTGCTTGTAAAAAAGGTAAAATGCTTTCTGTGACAAGTAATACCCTATTAGCATCAATACACTCCATCCAGCTTGGTATTGTAGATCTGAGCCCATTGCAGACAAGGGTAAATTGAACATGCAAGGAATGGAGGAGTATAATCTCTGTGAGAAACTGTGCCCATTCTTTTAACAACCTGAAAACTGCTTTGAAAAAATTCAGCTGAAAACCATGGGTTTTTTTCAGATTGATTGAGGAAGATTGGCAGTATGATGGATTAGTATGTGGAAGATAATTAGGCTTTCTGCAGTGCTATTTTAAGTGCTAAAGTCCTGGCTTATTAATTTAGAATTGTGGGTAGGTTCACTCTTGCCTTTAGAGTGTTGCAGTTAAGGGAGGGAGGGAGGAGTCAATAAAGCTTTATAGGTATAAATCTGTAAAGATGTCAAGATAGTAATACAATGATAGTATCCAGTGGCTACAGTTAATAATAATGACACTAATAATAACCCTTATATCTCTTAAAGTGAAAAAAGCCATGTGTAGCGTGAAGCTTATTTTTGTAATTGTCAGTTAAGTAGATTAAGACAGGTATTGAGCCAAATCTTTCTCATTTTCCCTCCAAATGGATGATTATACATCCAGGAGAAATATATGGGAACTAGGGTAAGGTTTTTGAGAGAATATTTAAATCAGATTGTGAATTAATTTTTTTTTAATCTAACTGTGGAATAATGGTCTTTCCTATGACAAAAATTGCCATGAGGATGTCTCGTTAATACAAAAGATACTACCAAGTGGTAGGTAATAAGAAGAGTCAATCTTTTACTAAAATGGACTAAAGCTGAGTTATTATCCAACTGGAATATAACTCCTTCAAAGATAGAATTCAAAGTATGTTATCTATAATGGGGCAGTCAAACTATTATTCTCAAATGCTGGATTTCAGTTTTTATGTATATTTCATCCTCAGGAACATGGGAAGCCCCCTACTGTGCACTGATCTCTCGCAAAGCTGGTTGAAGTATTCAGCAGTACTGGTGCATCCAAGGAGGGCAATATTCCAAGATATGTACAAGAAATTGTACTGGTTGCAGGAGAGGGTTGAGAAGATTAGTATATAAGAAGTAAAGGGAAAAAGTGGTTTAAGTTCTCTTCAAACAGTTACTTTAACCTGAGACTTTAAACTCTGAGGCATGATGCCAGATATTAACACTGGCAAAATGTAAATCAGCTCAAAGAAACTCTGATAAGCTCTGAAAATTGTACCTGTCTTGCTTGTATTTTATCTCAATCATAGCACCTCAAACAAATAATCTGGCAATGCAAGCACCTTGCAGTTTTTCTGAGCAACAGCATTTACATGAAGGTCACAAACAAAATTTTAAACTATCTAAACTACAAGTATTACCAAAGTATAGAAATATTGAGAAATCTCTCTGTGTTTACTTCTGTGTTATATAGACCCAAAGGGACTCAGAAATAACCCTCACATTGAAACAGTTTTCTGTCTTATTTACTTTTAATCAGAACCAGGGAAAGGAAATAATATTATTTTCCTTTTCTGTGCACAGGTGGTACATTTTGTGATATAGTGATTTGGAAAGGATGGAAAAACACTTCAAACTTAGCTCAGTGATGAAGGATTTTGTCAGTAGGTGGAATGTAGGAGACATATAAAAAAACACTTCCACACAGGCACAGAATGTCTTGGGATACAAAGCATTATTGAGATTCAGTACAGCCTTCTCATCCATAGGAAAATTCAGGAAAGGCATTGCAATGCTAATTGTCCTTTACAGCAGTTTGTTTTTGGTGGTCTCAAAGGTACCTTTGAGCTAATCAACCCCTTCACACTTCTGCTGCATCTGCTGGTTCATTCATGCCTGTTAGAGGTGCAGCACTGAATTCCACATTTATGCTTACAAGGTCAACAGAGTTGTTATCATGCAGCCAGTTCATTAGACACTCATAAAATCTATTTCAGAATTTAATCCAAAGTAAATTCACTAAATACAAAAGATTGAGGGGGGAGATGGAGACATATAGACACAGGAAAGATGGCACAATGAAAAATTATGCGCTGTCATGCTGTGGGGCAAAGCTGCTTGCAAGTGCATCTGGCCATCAGCTACGGGTGATAGCCTCTAAAAATGGAGAGGCCAAATTAAGAATAAGAGTACATTTACATAACTTCATTACTAGCCAAGAAATATATTGCAAATATTTTAAAATCTAATGCAGTTTGTTGAAGCCAGACAAAGGCAGCCTATGATTTTCAGTTTATTTATCTGTATTTATTTGACAACCCTGAAATTTTCTTGTATCACAAAACATATTTAAGTAGATTTGTAAAACATTTTCAGACTCTTTTCTTCTTTTTAGAATGTTTCTCATACAAATGATCCATGCTTAATAATTCAAAAATTATTAATTTTAGGAAGATACACACAGTTATTTTTTGTGGGAATTTGAAATAAATCACTCACAATGAAATTTCAGCTTAATATTAATAAACTATAGAGGAAAAAAAGTCTTTTGAAAGGATCATATTGCCTTTCTTAGATTTTGAACAGATTCCTGAATAGATAGGATACATTTAACTTCATTCATTCTGAACAAATCCTTTCAGTTGGGTTGGCTTACTGAGAAGACTAAATTGCTTTCACTCATGAAAATACTTGATCTTAGAATTTTTCTAAAGGACTACTAATTTACATTCTCTAAGAAATATATTTGTAACAGAGTACTGTTTTAGGAATATTTTTATGCTACTTATAGCCTCAGAACAGCTTACTGGCATTATCTAATCAAAAGCTCACAATTCCCTTGTAAGAGATAAGCATTAGATTCTAGTTTTACAGATGTTGATGGTGAGAACAAAACCCTTTGCTTTTGTCCAGAACCACTGATTCAGGTAAAGAATAAGAACAGTATTTAGAACTATCTGATCTCTGACCATAAGTTTTTCTTTCTTCTAATAACATACTGACCCAGATGAAAATAAAAAAAAATCTTAATAAATAAAACTGGTGATTTTCTTTCACTTTAGTGATGATAGGAGTTAGATAATTTCATAAAAAAGTTTGTAGGAAGCTCATCACTTATAAGACTTATATAGATATTACCTCACAGTTTGTAATTTCACCGAATTGTGAGTCTTTTTTGTCTTTAATAGGGAGGGAAAATGAACTTTTAATAAGAGAAGACACAAAAAGAGAATAAATACTCTGAATTGTACATTACCAGTAATCCACTCAGTTTGTCATATCATTTATTTTTCTCTGTGACATTCATACCTCACTCTCTATACTTGAAATTCTGTATGGAAGAGAGGTCAGGCAAAAAGAAAATGTAGGAAACAGCGAATGACTGTAGCAAATGTATCCTTCTAGGGTTTGCGACTAGCTCAACTTGAAAATAGGAGAATGTGACAGATCATGAGAAAAGTAGTCCTGACTCTATTTACAAACTTGCTGGAACCTCAAGAATATTAGGAAGCTGGAAGGATATCCTTTTAACAGGTTTTAAAATTCCATTTTGCAGGTTAAATATCTTTGAGCAGCTTGAATAAGTCTAAAATACCCCTCCACTCAATCTTTTGTATACGCTAATAATAATATGCAGATAAAAGCCAAAAGATTTTATCTAGGTGCTGTCTGGCAAAACAGACCTACACAGTTATCACCATCTTTAACTTCATTCTAGAAAAAAATAGCCTAATCTAAGGCAAGAAAACAACAATTCTAAAGCAAGTTTCTCCAGATAAGGAGTTATCTTATACCTGCAGATGGCATTGTTGATCTTCCACAGTTTTGCAAATTGCCTGAGTAACCCGATATGAAAATGCACATCCACTCACTCAGAGGCAGCTGGGCAGAAGTACCAGTACATAGATTAAAATAAAGATCTACAAAAACAGTGATAATGGCTAGGAAAAAAAAAAAATGCACTAAGAATGTGATTGGCATGTTAGTTAATTAAAATTAACAAGAAGGAAGAGCTTAAGGTCACATTAGGGATTACTTTCTGTGACAACTTTTCCAGAGTATTTCACTGTGGGAGGAGGTTAACACCCAATTTATTCATAGTCAAATAACTGTATTTAATCTATTGATGACACGAGCTGATGAAGGACAGGGTGACACAGCAAACTGATGAATGGATAAATCAGGTAAATGCATGAGGCTCAAATTTAAAGGCATATAGGTCTTGTTTGACACTGTACACTGCTTTGTGAGTACAGCAGTTAAGTTTCCTCTTGCCCACTAGTAGTCTGACAAGGTCGAACTTTGATTACTCTGCTTTTACAAGTTTATGCTGAGGGAGATGTTAGCTTGCAGGAAGTTTAAAACCTGGTATATTGGACATTTAACAATAATCCTAAAAATCCTGACTGGATCTATCCGTTCACTATTTTACTGCTTGGATCACTCTCACACTTTACTGGGCAGTTAAAAACTGCTAACAAATCAGGGCTGCAGTATGTACATCGTCATAAATGACTGCTTATTAGGAGGCAAAATGTGCTGTAAGAAATCTCTTATCCTCAAAGCATCTCTTAAAAAACTTCAAACAAATTTAAATATTTTTTTCTTATAGCAGATGATAAAAAAGAAAATATTTATTTCCCTGTCTGATAGGAAGAAGAAGTTCCTGCTTTGGATTTATTTTGAAAATTGCTGGCATCTTATGTTTCATGTTTTCTTATTTTTCAATATTTTATCCTGGAGCAACTCCCACTAGTCTCTAGAAGACAGAGACAATTTCATGCCTCAAAAGCGTTTTTGCAGTGTATGTTTCAGTAATTAATATTCTGCCCACACTGGTATTGAGAAGGAGTTCTTTAAACAATACTGCTAACGACGCATAAGACTAAATCCCAAAATAAAAAGAGTTTTATTATACAGTTCACTACACGAATATAATTTAGAAAATCAGGAAACAATAACAGTTGAATTTGAAGAGCTAATTTTGCAGAATAGCTTGAAGAGTAAATTTTGAAGGGTTATCTGCCACTGAAAGTTTTTTGAAAGCCTCTTACTTCTTACAACTGCTGGCATATGCTACAGAAATTGCAACATTTTACTTTTTAGGTAAATAGGAAAAAATGGCCACTCTACAGAGAAGAAACTTTACGTGAATTAACTTACCATTTGAAGATAACTTTTCTCATGATCTAGTCATGTTTATAGATATGCAGAGGCTGAAGTCATAGACTGGTATTACTCAAACTCCCTGCATTAAGTACATTCCTGAATATACAAAAGGATTACATAAAGGTCCCTTGAATTTTCAGAGAACTGCAGATACATGAGGGTTTTTATTTTTTTGTTGTTGGGAAGGCTCTCAAAGAACCTTATTGATAGAATGCACTGTAAAAATATAATGAAGAAACTCACCAGATTCTTCAGTCTCTGCTAGTTGCCAAGTAATGGTATTCATTTGCAGATTTATGCAGAATCACTAGTGAAAGGGTGATTAGGTACAATCTGTCTTTTTACCTGGTCTTTATTTGTACATGGTTACAGCACTAAAATAAATCAGGCTAATGAAGAGAACCATGTTTCAGGTACATTATGAGAGGTTTAAATCAACACCTTTTTTGACTCTTAGGTGAAATCTTGGAGGACATGTTTTGTTGGTGAAAACTAAAGAATACTGGTTTGGTAATCCCCAGTGTACAATTTCTAAAAGATGTCATTGAGAGGAAACATTAGACATTCACATACACCTTGAGACACAATCTCAAAAGAATCTGGAAAAGTTTTAGCTGAGTAGCTTTATAGAATATGAAATGCACATTAAAAATACAGTGCAGTACTTTGTAAATTCACTTCTGAAGGGTAGTGACAAAAGGGAGAGTGAAGAAATTAGAGCAGTTTAGATAATTTTATTTTTGTCACTTCAATTAAAACAACAGCACATATGCTGTGCTTTGGACATGAAAAAAACCTAAGTTATGTATTGCTCAGCCATGTGGGGAAGAAGCAGAGCTCTAATTTGAGAAGCAGATACTGTAATTTAAGAATGCATGATGTCATTACCAAGGAAAGTAAGCCAAAAACTGCATAGTACAGAAATTGTTGCTGTATCATGCATAGCTAGATTGTTAATCTAAACATAAGGTCCATAAATAAACAGAAATTCTAAATGATTCTTCAGTGTTGATTTAGGCTTCTAATCAGTCATTCTTGGAATAAAATAGTGTCAACATACACACCACTTTTCAATAAACTGTATGGATACATTCTACTGATTGTGCAGCTCTGCAACTCAGCCACTCTGCGCTACAAGAAGTACTGATTCCACTGTAGGACTCGTTTAAGATACATGTCCAAATAGGAAATTTCTACTGTTTCACTTTATGCTGTATCCCTTTGGTATTAACAGCACCTTACTTTGTCCTAAAAAACTGTGAGTGATAGATGGTTTGCAAATAAGCAGCAGAACAGAACAGGACTTGCAATGAGGAAATAGAAATCCAGATTCAGAGCTATATGCAAGTAAGCTTCAGAAGAGTAATTTTGAATATGCTCTATTATTCAAGATTTACATTTCTGTGCAAATCTTTCATAGTGTCTCAGGTTTTCTGTAGTGCCTGTCCACAAAGTCTCAAAACACCCTGCTTTTTCTCAGGGATATAAACAGTTAGTGGCTGATTTCAAATACTTTCTTGAATGGATTATGTACTTTGTAAATCAGGTACAGAACTTGTTTTTTTGATTTCTTCACATTTGCGACATATGGCATTTAATAATCTGACTGTGGTTCAGCCTATCAAATGTGCAGCAAACCATGACATAAAATCAAAACATAAAGCTAAAATTTTAAATACGTTCTTTGTTGGTTACAAGCTGGACACAAATATTGAATTCCAAACAAAGTTAAGAGTAATACTTCTCCGTAGTCACTGCAGTACTTTATAAAGTTTTTATTTGGATTATTTAAGAAATTTAGATATGTTTCTGTAGAATTAGTATTTCTTGTTTCTCAAGGCAGCAGACAACAATCTCACAAACAGCTAATATATATTCTGTTTAACTATGAAACTTGAGGTATAAGCTAATGGCACAAAAGTTCAGGAATGAAAAAAATATTGGTCTGTAGTGAAAGAAAGATTCTTGCATTCAGAACATTCTGAAGTAACACATTTGGAAATTGCAGTCCTTCTTTGCCCTACTGCTGGTGTAGAGAAAATGATCTTGTAAAGCTTCATCTTTCCTTTTTACTTCCTTTGCTTCCTACTGCTCCTTAAATATTTTCCAGCGCTTTGGGTCTAAATCTATTTTTTATAAAATTGTACAGAGTATTTTTTTTTTTACCTAGTGGTTATGATCTCATGGAAATTAAGTCGGGATACTTCAAAGAAATGATGTATGAATTTAAACATCATAGATTCAATACATCATAGATTTAATTTCCACCTGAAAAAAACAAATGCTGTTTGCAAAACCTTTTTTAAGCTCTACTTCCTCTGAAGTAGCATTTTATCTAGTCTAAATATTTCCATCTCATCTAAATTCCTTAACAATGCCCCATTTCTCTAATGAAAGTGCATAATGTTTTAAAAAAAAACCCATTTATCTCATTTCTGTGCATGCCTGATACAAATATTCACTGCTATTTTCACCTAAAATGCAATTGACCCATGTTAATTGTCAAAACTTTATATTTACAAACTACTTAAGGTATTCTTTTCTCTATTCTCTCTTTTCAAGGTTAGTCTCTTGTTTCCCTTGCATGCTATTTCCTCAGTGCTGGCACCATATCCCAATGCTTATTTAATTTGCCATAAATTCACAGAAGTTAAAGAAAGGAAAGACCTATCAGGTTATTTTGTCTGCCTCTGTGTCCATTTGGGATTGATCGTTATTGTTCATTCAAAATGTTTTGATCAGTTTAAGATCAGTTAAAATGTTCCATGTGCTGGGTTTCTGGCATTTATTACCTTTGGGATGGTTTTTGTTGTTTTTTTCTGCAGTCTGATAGATTTTTCTTTCAGGAAGTTTTATTAAATGTTCTTGGTTTCAAGTTGGCATATTCCCTTTCACTGAAATGTGGTCTTATTTTTCTCTCTAGCTTTAGTAGAGCAAGTTAAATCAAGTCAAAGACTCTGAGTCACCTCATTTCCATTTAAACACTCTGTTTCCTTTGAACACTTAATAGTCTGAATTACAAAGCCTAGATCCATGGGTTTCATTTTTTATATTGCAATAGAATACTCTCCTGTACTTTCTTGTATTGTCAGTTGCTCCAGTTATATTCTTTACAAATGTACTACCCTTTCTTTTCATTGATTTTACAACCACTTTATCTCATATACCCTCTGCAACTGTTTGAGTTACTCAGATTCACAACTCCCAACCGGACTTTGAGAGTAAGCACTTTTGCAGTCAGTCTTAAAAGGAAAAAAATGGAGTTCAAAATTCCAGAAGGTGTTAATAGGACTTTCCAAAGGTCTTGTGCAGAGAACTCTTCAAAGGCTCTAAATAGTTAGTAGAGAAAGCTAGAAAGCTGGGTAAATTTTAACAGCAGAATACAAATTATATTTATCTTTTGAAAATTAGTCCTTAGTTAAATCCCTAAAGATGTTTCAGCTGTGCAGTTAAACTGAAAAACTTTCTTATCTTCCTCTGCTTAGTCTGTCGTTCTTTAACTGGGTATAATTTAAAAGGGACAATACAGCTATTCCTCAAGAAAAATTGAGTGATCTCTATAAACATAAGGACCACTACAAAAGAAACCTCATGCGGTTTGAAAAGAGGATGTGCAGGAGGTTTTGCACTGTGCTTCAGAATAGGCTATGAATCAATAGGCTGAGTACTGCTACTGGTGCTGGTATTCAGGGCAGGTTTTTGAGGATGCCAGACCAACAGTGTGTTCTCACGGCAGATAACACAAACCACAGGCTGTATTGCTTTGGTAGGGCTGTGTTTTGCACAGCAGGGCAGTGGTTATCATCCTCCAGTCACTGACAGTGAGGGTGCAATGGGAATAGTAGTAGGACAGCAGCTGAAGAGAAACAGAAATTGGAAGGAATCATGTGGAAGAATAGCAAGATATTTAAGAACTTACAATACATGTCTGATGGAGACACAATAAGAGGGCTGGTCTTGTTCAGTCTGACAGGTGAGAGGCTACAGGGTGATCTAATAGTTGCTTATACTTAAAAAGTGGTTACAGTAATGACAGATCAAAACTTTTCCCAATTGTATCAGGAAAGAGATAGTACCCACAAATTATTGCTTGGGATTTACTAAGTGAGTATTAGGAAAAAGTTTACCAGCAAGAGGGAAATGAAATTGAAATTGTTATCCTGACAGATGGGAGAATCAGACCCTGGAGTTTTTCAAGACTCACCTGAACAAAGTTGTAGCTCACCTAGTCTGTCATTTGCAATAGGTCTCTCCCAACTAAAAGAGAACCTCCTCATGTCATTTTTCATCTAACGTTTTAGTAATTCTGGGAAATTCTGAATTCTGTAATTCTGAGAAACATAAAAATCAGAATGCTGACAAACACAAGGTGATGTTTCCTGAGCTTTTTGTTGGAAAGCATTTTCAGTATGTTGTCAGCATGCTTCTGTCCTGACATATCTATCCGCCTCGTGCCCTAAATAATGCCCTGAAGTCTCTATATTGCTACAGTGATAGTCTGTCTTGGGCATCAATGGATGTGAATTGTGTTTGTTTTGTGCACAGGGTTTGACTTAAAACAACTCAGCAAAACATTGGTGCCAATGTGGACCTTAACCTTGAATATACCTTCTTGTTCCTGTTGGTATCTTTAGCTTTCCACATAATTGTACAGGAAGACGTTGTAATTGTGGATCATAACAGATACTGTTCGTCAAAAGCAAACTGATTTAAGAGACTACTTGGCTCACCAAAACATTTTAAAGAACACCTTTCTCCTTCAGACTTATTCTCCATTTCTACTAGAGCCATTAAAGGTAATATTCCCATTAACTTCAATAGTTTAGGATAAAGCTCTTGTAGACACTCATTAAAAAGTAATAATAACAGATGAAGAATGGGTCAACAGAATTTTGCCCTTTAAATTGTTTATCCTCTGTTTCTTTTCTAGCAATAAATGATATTGAATTTCCTGCACACAACCTCAAATGTCAATGCTAGCTTCAAGAAGAGAAATCTGCATATTTTAAATCAGGGAGGAATGCAAGGAAAGTATGGATGCTTTTCTTATTTGAGGTAGATACGAACTTACATTGAGCACTACAAAACCAAGATGGTCTCAGTGATCAGCAGAGGAGTCATAGGCTTAGTTAGTTAAGACTGACACATATGTAGAATCCAGAGTCTGGAGAAGGTTCTGTGATGAGTTGCACAGAGCTGAAGCATATGGATATCATAAACATTTGTCCAAGAACAGAAAAAAAAAAGAGTTTGTGTTCTATAAAGGATATTTTCTGTAGTGAGTTTGCAGATTTTTAACATCATTTGGAGAGACTTACAGGTTAGCTGAACTCCTAATTTCACTGTTTAATGGAAATTTTATGTTTCTGCTTCATGTCTGCAAATGTAAGTTACAAATCTGGGGATCATACGATATAATGAAAAGGTGGATTTACCAGGTAACAGAAATATGCCATCTTCTATAGTCTCAAAATGTTCTATAGATGTTGGGTGATTAATACGCAGAGGAAACTTGTAAGGTAATAGCAAAATATAAATCTATCAAGACAGGGACTCTAAGTGACTTTCCATAAACTGCAGAGAATGTAACTTTAAGAGCCAAGATTAAAAATGCTAAAAATTTGGCTTTTTGCCCTGTACTTAGTGTACTGCCTACATAAGATTTGAAATTTTACTAGTATTTTACAAAGAAATGAAATCTTCAATGTTTATCATAGCAACTGTTTGAAATTACATTGATTCAAAATATAATACAAAATATGATCCCTATCTCATATTTATTTTGAGGAATGTTTTAATAACGATAACAGTTTTAATGTCTTAAGACATCTGGCAAGGAAACACAGCATCTCAGAAAGATTTTAGATAATTTCTTTCTTTTCCCTTGTCTCTATCAAGCTCTAAAATAACACCTTCCTTCTAAGGAACTTTTTATTTTGAATAACACAGAGCCTGCAAGAATTAGAAGAGCATCTTTGAGTTCTTTAAAAATTTTAGACACTGTTCTTTAGCATACAAAAATATATCCTGTTTAGGGACTATTTGTATCAACTTTTCTCTTCATGCATACTATGGAAAAGAAGTGGATGAGAAACTACACAAAACTGCTCCAGAATGATTCTTTTCCATGGGCTGGTCGCAGAACCAGCCTGCACACAGTGCGGGCCAACTGTGTCTAAGTGGCTCTGTTTGAGGAGGAAACTTGGAAATGCTGACCTCCAGGGGTTCCTTTCCACTTCAGTCATTCTGTGATTTTATAGAAGTGCCATTTTTTTTAAATTAAAAACTTAAATAACACCAAAATTGTGGTGGTGTGTTTTATTCATGTTTTATGTTCATGATTTCTTGGATATGATTTCTGTAATGATTCATCCTATGTAACGCCCCATGTTCCTCCCTGTGTGGTTTTCCTGCGCACTTGAAGCTCAACCTTTGTTAGCCTTTCCACAAAGTGGATGAATGGTTCTGCTGGGCTCTGAAAAATCTTAGAGTGGTGAGAGAGAGGACCCGCGGGCTGCATCTTTAAAAACACTCTCTCAGCTGCCTCTGTTATTTTCTCAAGGACAGTGGATGGGATGTCTGAGGCCTGTGTCTTTGCCACTGCCCACCGGCCCTCACCGCTCAGGTGGTCGAGGGTGAGTTCAATCCCTTTCTTATCCATCGCAGTTGCAGGATCTTCTAATAAGCACAGGAAGGTGTCCTTTAAAAAATGTTTCCACGATTTCTCCCAAACCTTATATTCCGTGGTGTTCAGGAGACATCGGAAAAGGTATTTTAAATCAAATGGGACAACCACACTCCTGGTTAGTTGGGCATTTAATACTCCTCTGAAATATGGACTGTCACGTCCGTATTCTTTGAGGGCCTTGCAGAGATCCTTCACTGCATTTTGTGAGAGGGGCTGCCAGGACGCAGTGGTGGCATTCCCACCTCTTGACCATCAGTATGTGCAAGAGATGGGATCTGGTCCTGGCTTGGGTCTTCAGGTTCCAGCCCATCTTCTTCCGGGCTCCAATCGTGGGAACTGGAAGCTGGGCATGGCTTTTGGCACTCAGGAGGAGTGGTCTGGCACTCTGATGACATCACCCGAGGGGCAGGTCGATGGGAGGGATGTGAGGGAGGAGACTGCCAAGGAGGAGGAGTTTGTGGGAAGGGCGGAGGCAAGTCTTGTGAGGAGGGAGGGGTTTTGGAAAGGAAGGGGTTGGTCGGGGGGCGAAAGGGATTAGGGGAAGGAGAAAAGGCGGGAAAAGATGAGAAGGAGGAGGACCTCGCCATGTGGCCTCCGTCATTTTGTGAACTGGGTCTGGGGGGCGTCATTTTGTGGCAACTTACCCCCAGCCAAACTAAAACGAACCCGAGGTTTGTTAACTGGGTAAGATCGAGGTAGGGAAGAATCCTGAGCAGCCTGGCCAGGGCTACCACAGGAATTCCGAGCAGTCTGGCCAGGACTGCCCGGGTGAGGCGACTTCAGCATTCTGCGGGAGCCAGGGATGACGAGTACTTGCTTCCCTGCTGCTCCCTTAAGGATGCCTGCCTGGGGACGAGGGGGTTTGGGACTGGGACAGGGAGAAGGGGAATTCGAACTAGAACCGAACTTGGGAGACCTGCAGCTCTGCCCTTTCTCCACTCCTCTGGTTTTAGGAGAGCATTCTTAATTTGTTGGGGCCAAAACGTGAATTTTGCTACTTTCATATCCCCTGACCAAGCCAATTCGATAAATGTAGAGCAGACAGCATTCCAAAAGGGAATGCTTCTGAGGAGGTCAGAGGAGATGTAAAGGAAGTGCAGGAAGAGCAACCAAACAAATCTCTTCAGTTCTCCCTTTGAGAACTTAACACCACCAACTGTTAAAATCCCAAGAACTTGATAAAAAACTCCTTTCTGGGCAGTCGAGAGCCATGCACCCATTGTGGCTCGATGTTATACTTCAACTGACCCTTCAACAGAACTGCCACAATAGAAATCTTAAACCAAAAGTCAAAACACCGAACACCTCAAAAACCGAGTCAGGCACTGAAAATCCACGCCCTCGGGGTGTCACTTATTAACATAAAACAAACAGGAATCAGCAGCTAAACTGATCCCCCAAACTGAACCCCCAAACCAAAAATCAAACAAATCCAAAGCAAAAGAAAATTGCAACCGGAGAAAAACTTTCTGGGGAGGGTAAAGAGGGAAAGGTCTACCCCCCTTTTCCTCCCAGGAACCGCGCGGTCTGCCTCAAAAGGCTCACAGCCTTGGGGCTCCCCAAAAGGTGCTGACCCCCCCGTGGAGCCACACACACTTACCCAAAAAATCCAGTGCGCGGAGACAAAACAGCAGTTGTGGAGTTCTCCTGCTGAGGAAGACTCCTCCGGGCGCTGAAGGAGCTCCCTTCCTCACCCACCAGGAGCGCACCCTAGAAGGGCTGCTATGACTGGTGGTGCGCAGTGTGCCGATGGCTCTCTCAGGTCTCGGATAAATCCACTGACTCCTGGAGCCACTCCACAGGGTCCAAGAGTCTCTGGGCCAAACTGCTTCGGCCACTATGCTGTCACGCTGTCAGAAATCACTCTCTGACAGCCCCACATTGGGTGCCAGCCTGTGGCGGTGCCTGTGTCGCCACTCCAGCCAGCCCTGGCACCACAACAACACAGTGGTCTTGGCTTACCAGGAGTGAAGCGTGGCTGTGGCAGGAGGAATGAAAGGAGGGACTCTCGAGGGGTAAATCCAAGAGGAGTTTATCGGTGCTCCAGACGTGGAGTCCTCACCTCAGGACACCAGCCTCAGAGAGACCCCGAGGGTCTCTGTGCAGCAACTTTTAACAGGGGGTGTAACACAGGGGAGGGTACAACCAGGGGCCAATGGGGTACAGCAAGGGTGTGGCTCTTAACATAAAAGACAGGTGAAACAACCACACAGGGGACAATGGGAGTGGGAAGCCTGGATCCTGCCCAATCACTCGACACCTTTCCTGGAACTTTCTGGACGCAGGGAGAGGCCCCAGAGTGACAGACAGGACCAGGAGGTTATATAACCAATGAGTGACATATAACTGAGACTGGGGAAAACCATATAGGGAGGAACATGGGAGGTTACATAGGATGAACCATTACAGAAAATCCTATCCAACAAATCATGAACATAAAACATGAATAAAACACACCACCACACAAAATACCTTTGGCTTGTTTTTTGGGGGAGGGGTTTGGGTTAGGATTTTTGGGGGAGTGAACTCTGACAATTCAGAAAAGACCTCCGTCATCTATATTTTAAGACTGATTGCAATGCAATAATTTTGTTTTCAAAAAAAATTTATATATGCATAAAGAAGTAAAGATTTGGGTTGTTTGGCTGTTTGGGTTTTTTTGTTGTTGTTTGTTTTCCCCAGGTGGAGTAGATGTTAAGAGTACATAATTTATGTAGGTGTAATGCAATGAGGTCTTCTAAGGAAAAAGGTAAATTATGAAATTCCAAAAGAGAACATAAGAATGAGTAATGCACAGATTCCTGTGAAAGAAGGTAGTCACTGATTTTGTCCTCTGAGTGTCCTAATGTCCTGGGAGAAGAGGTGTATGAAGCAAAAGTCAATCCATATGTTTTGTATAAAGTAAAAAGAGGAACACCAGAAAGTAACATGCATCTTTTCTTAAAACCATATGATAGCCAATTTCCATTGCCATAGAAACAAAAATTAATTGTAAAAAAATATTTATCAGGTTTCCAAAATTCCCTTTTCTAAGGGAAATCCATAAATCTGACATTATACTTACAAGTTTTGCTTTTCTTTATGACTTTCATTCCTGCTTACCTCGTGTAATTTAAAAGGACCAAATATAATTTGTTTATCTATAGTTACAGATTAAAGTTTAATTTTAAATTTGTCCAAAATTTGAAATTACTGTATGTTGTGGTTTGAAAACAAACCAAGTGAGAGGCTCTAAGTTAGAAATAAAATTTAATAAGAAGAAAAGGAAAAATAAAATAAAATAAAATAAAATAAAATAAAATAAATGCAATAATACAAAAACTACTGACAGAGTCAGAATATAACCTGACCAGGGTGATGGAAGCAGTCCAGACGAGGTGGTCTTCCTGAAGCAGTGATCTCGTAGAAAGGCTTGGTAGCTCCAGTCCTCTGGGAATCCAGTGGGTGAAGGTTGCTTCTACTGTCCCAAATCCCAGCTTATATCCAGATGAGAATGCTTGGTTCCTCCCCTTGGGCGGAGCATCTCACAATGGGGTGATGAGTCATAGAGGAGGGCCTTGATGGCCCATTAACTGAAGATGGTGATAGAATACATCCTGAACTACAACCCAGGACACAGTATTTCCTTTAGAACAAATTGTCATTGTGAAAGTTCTATTATATATTAAGTTATATTGCATTCTTCATGGGTTTTATATGAACAAAATATTTGACTATCAGACACTTCTCTTTTTTTGTTGCTGTATTGGCCTCAGTGTGAAATCAAGGGCAGTACTAAAAACTGCAGTTAGCACTTCTAATTAATTTCATTTTTTCAGATCACTTTCCAATTTTGTCGGACCAATTTCTTTCTATGCTCCTATTTATCAAGCTACCGGCACCAAAACTCTGCAAGCTCTTAAAATGATAAAGTTTCCTGTCATTTTGATTCTTATTTTATGGGCTTTTGAGATGTTATTCCCAGCAAAAGCTACATGTTGCCTACATGTCTTTTGTAGTTTAGATTCTCAGTGTGAAAAGTACCTTCTACTAGCTTTTAAATCAAAATTACCACCAGTGTCAGATTCCTGGCAATCACAGCAATTCAATTATTTCCTGATAGCAGAATAACATATTCTCCTGACTATGTTTTCATTAAATATCTAAAAGCTATAAATCCCTGCAATTTGTCATTCTTCTGGGTAATAATCTATAGCATGTCAGAAAGCTTTTAGTCTTTTGTTGTAATAATAGCTACATTTTTTTCTCAGTACTTCTTAGTAATGATCTATACATAATGCCCTTCAACACAAAGACTGAGACTTGGTACAGTGTGATTATAACTGTCTTGTATTACTTAGGTATGTTCATAATTTATTATCAATTTGTTCTAAACATCTATGTGTAATAATGTGTCTCAAAGACGCTTTTGGTGAATTTCCCAGACTGATGAGACCAGCAGCAAATATTGGCTTGATAGCAAAAGGCTAAGAATTCTGCTCACATGCATGGTGCCTTTTCTTGCTAGCAGTGAACCTAAACAAACCATAGCTGCTCACCTGTTTGCTCCTTCCACACATGTGCTTTGCAAGTGTGTCGTTATCTTATCTGCCATCTGCTTTTCTATTATGGAAAATGATATATTGACAAAATCCTGATTGTAGTCCATGCTAGACATTTTAAAATATGAAAAATGGTATTTTATTTGAGTATTAATTTTTAGTACCTCTAGGAATTTGGCCTGTCACTTTTTTTTTGTTGGTTGGTTTTCACGACAACCGTAAAAGAGACAAATAATGTTCTTATCTAATAGGCAATTTATTCTCCGAAAGGTTCGCTTATTACATGTTTTTATTTATTTATACATAAACATTTCATTTAGCAGTGAATTATTCCCTATATTTTCTCCAGATATTTCATCTTTGTAGCTGCACAGGGAAATGTTGCTTTTTAAATTTCTTAGATTAATATTCAATAACTACCTACTTCTTTTCTATTATTTATTTATTTCTAAAACATTCACACTTATATTTGACAGTGAAGTAATCTTAATTTGTTCATTTGTTCTACTACTCCCACACTTGTAATTCGGCTCCCAAGGAGTGTCAGCAGAAATTTATTTATCAGCTGCATCTTGTTCAACATACCGTTGCAGGGTTCCTAAACAGCAACAACAGAAATCACATTCCATTACTTTCTATCAGACATTCATTGGCTCCCAGATTGCAACAAAAATTGTTTTTGTGGCACTGTCTGTGGCTTTCTCTTCTCTCACTTTTACTACCATATATTTTTCTTCCCTTTAAATCCACCTCAGCACATTCCGAACAAGCAGAATCCAAATTTCTGTTTACCCCCTACAGCCTATTAGTGAAGGTATTTTTCTATGTGGTTTTCTCCTATAGCTTGGCTGTAAACAAGTAGTGTATATATATATAGAAATGTACTATGCTGTCTATTTTGTTTATAAAGGTAGATGATGCAGGAAAAGAGGAAAGAGAGGGAAGAAAACTTGAAATGCAGAGAAAAACCAAAAGGATTTAAACCAAATTGAAAGACAGGAAATATAACAAGGCAGATATCCTTTATGAGACATTGCTTATGAGTCCTAAACGCATTAGTATGATCTGTGTCACCATTACTTCTGTCCCCAAAAAATCCTCAGTAAAGAAAGTTTCAGGCAACATCAAACAGAAGGATGATTTCAAGAACAAAAAGTTATAATCAGCATATTTAATCAATGCTTCTGAGTATATTTGTAATAGAGGACACTATTTGGCACAGACAGTGAGAATACTTTATCCTAGATGACTGCAGAGTCTGTATGGCAAAAGGATTAAATTAATTGGGGAGATTTAGAAGAAGCAAATCTCCAGGATCAGGCAGAATTCAAGCCAAATTATATACAGAACAACAGAACTAATGTCATTCACAATGGAGGGAGATCAAAAATGAAGGTCTCTACAGACTAAGAAGGTGAAATAAGGAAGCAAAAAAAATACTATGACTTTCAGCCATTGAAATATGAGCTTGATGAGCACAAACCAGTACTGCAATTATGTGCAATGTCTGAAAGGAAAGGAAAACAAAGAAACATTGAGGTTGGAGTTATGTTGATTTCCAAGTAATGCATTTACAAAAAAAAAAAAAAACAACCACCAAAACCAAAAAAACCCAAACAAACAAAAAAAATTGTTTATTTTATCCCACCAGCTTATTACTATAAATCAGGTGACTCGTCTCCTAGTGGAGACAATGTGCACACACAGTGCCACTAAAATTCTCTGCATGAGACCTT
Organism: Sylvia borin; assembly: GCA_014839755.1. Lineage (NCBI taxonomy): Eukaryota > Metazoa > Chordata > Aves > Passeriformes > Sylviidae > Sylvia > Sylvia borin. The sequence continues at coordinate 55,759,704 of CM025958.1, read as the reverse complement.
CCATTCACAAAACCCAGGAGTACCAATGACCAGCCCTTAACCCCATTTTGATATGATGGATATCTCAAGACATACATTATGTAGGATCAAGATCTATTGTTTTTAGAAGTGTTTCACAATAACCAACATATAAAGTATTCCTTTTAAATTTCAAGCCATTCGATGGAATTATTCCTCAAGGAAATCAGCTGCTGTTACTATGCATCACCATTTTATTTCAAATTCATAAATCTGTATTGATTTTCCATGGCATATAATATTTGGGTAATAGCTCAAACAAAATCCATCTGGCATAATCAGCTGGGGATGCTGAATTTAGTGAATCAGACTGAAAAGTTACAATATGCTGTGTCAGAAACAACATGTCATCTATTCAAGAGGTAATAATTAAAGGCACAAGAGGAAAGAGGAATAAAATAATAATTCAAATAGAAAAAGATGAAGCAACAAAACAAAGTAAGAGTTTATTGTACAAACACACGCACACAATAAAAGCCTAGGTTTGAGGAAGCAGAGCATTTAAGAATTAACAAATATATGAAGCTGGCACTTGATTTACACAGCCAAAGAAGACATTTATTACATCATATAAAGCAGGGAGATATTGCTTGGATTTCCTAACCTGTATTCTAAGTAGCAAAGTAAGCCCTGCAGATATGTGATATTCATGAAGTTCCTACACTGCTAAGAATATCACTACATTTGCTTATAATTTAATATTTAGTTCAATGCTAAAGGCAGCAAAATAAAAATATATCTAGAGCAGTTAAAGATCTTTCTATTAGAACTCAGAAAAATACATTTGTCAAGTATCACCCTCTGCTTTGTTTTAGGCATGAGTGAATATGCAATCTTTAATTCCTAGGAAGGTTTTGGCAAAATGAAGTTCAGTAAAATTCATATGTTATTAAGTAAATTAAAGTACTTTTAGTTTTCCTCTTTTGAAGGAAGTGGCACATGCCCAGTTCATCATATAGTAAGGCTGCTGTCACAAAAAAAGTTGGTAAATTATTAGGAAAGGTGCAGTTAGAGGTATGAAGTAAGTAATTCCAAGGTTACATGAAATGTTCAAACTAAAAAAAGAATACAAATACCTTCCAACTACAACTTCCAATCTTAACACTATAAGAGCTTGAAGTATTGGTAAACTAAAATCTCTACTGGCACAATACTTCGCTGCTTTCATCCTAGCTCTCAATTTATGATAATTTTTTCGATTACCCATATGATAAAAGATAAATTTTTCAACTTGGTAGCCCAGTTAAATTTATTTCTGTTCTTTTAACAGACATCCTCAACTTTTTATCCAAATATTTTTTACGAAAAAGCCCAATACTAGTGCATCACAACATTCAAGTCAGAAAATCATATTTAATAGTATTAATGTCAGCATCATGGTTGCAGACTGCCATCTGTCCTCTGTTTCATGGGGTTATCAGGAGTTTTTGAGAAAATATGAAAACAAGATGGAAATATTAAAGCACTTTCATTCTGAATTAATTTTGCAAGTAAAGAGCCATACTGTTTATGGTTTCTGAAAAGTCGGTTTGGTTCATTATAAATTAATAACAAATAACTGAACAGCAAAGTAGCAGTGAATAAAAGTTCTATTTAAGTCAAGAGAGAGTTTATTACTGACTGTAACAGACATAAGGTTTGACCCAATAGAAACAGGTTTTCTCATACTGAAAGTTAGTGTGAGATGTTTTTGATGTCCTTATTTTATTTTTTTTTTATAAAATAGTTATACAAAATATAAACCAGAGGCTCAATCTTTGAGCATTCATAGTTAAGTTGAAAATTTTGTCAGTTCAAAGATTACTTATTTTCTTTGCTGGGATGTTTCAGTTTAAAAAAAAAAAAATTTGGAAAAGAACATAAATTTTGTTTTTCAATTTAAATTAACAGCTGGAATCCTAAGTACACACACAGAGAAATATACATCACTTATTAAAAACAGTGTGTTGGGTTTCAGTTATTGCATTTTTAATATATATCTTTGCTCCAGAACATTAGTTTAGAACTGAATGTTAATTCAAGGGCCTGTTTTCCCGTATAATTTAGTAGTATGTTTGAACTGCATAAAGAATTTCTGAGCAAGCTGATTGAGTAGCAGTGAAAAGGCAAAGATAATTAGCAATTCTGCAGCACTGGTTTGCTTGCAGCTTTTTAGTACTTCTTGATGATACTTCACTAGACAGACATCAAGTACACCTTAAAAAAATAGATTTTAGAAAATAGGGCTCTATATAACTTTTATATTAAGCTATAGCTAAATGCATTGTTTGAGCACAGAAATAATTTACAGTCATATTTAGAACTCATCTTTTTTTTACTTTTGCACTTTGCATTTCTTTCATTTTAGAACACATCTTCATGTACAGAATTGGCACCAGAATTCAATGTTAAAAATGAAGTGTTAAAAGTGCAGTCTAATGTGCTTGCAAATGAGGTTTCCCTCTGCTGAAGCCCTGACAAGTTCAGGTGATGGTATGTGTTTATCACGTCCTCATGATTGGGTCAGGATTTAACCTAGGTATGGATACAGCTAGAGAGGCTGAGAAATTCTTTTGGACTCACCATTGCCAGATTATCAGAGAGCTGCTGAACCAAGAGAGCCATGTGAGCTCTGTAGCCTAAAATTTTGAGTGATCAGAACCCTAATTTCTGTTAATGTGTCCCTGTTTAACCACAGCTCTGACTTAGACACTTGATTTTTTAAGAGGAAAAGTTGAAACTTTGGCATTTACTGTATTAATTCTTTTACAATTAGTTGCTTTATTATTCTGTCTGTCTGTCTATCTCCTATCTATCATCTATCTACCCACCTACTTACCTACTTATTATTAGGAGCACTTGGTAAGAAGTGCTGATGGCACAATGCCTGTAAGGCTCCTATTTTTAAATAATTTTTATTACTTTAAATTTAGAAGGAATACATGACACATTAAAAAAAAAACAACAACCAAAAAAAGAAGAAAAAAAAAAACACAGCCTCCCCCCAAAAACCCAAAAACAAACAAACAAAAAACAAACAAAAAAACCACCAAGGATAACAAAATATTAAAATTAAAACTATATATGGATATATATATATCTGCCAAGGTTAGACCTTGCGAAGAGCTACTATTTTCTGAAATCCATCACCTTGATGAGCTGAAAGGACTTCCTTTGTTTTTTGTTTTTTTTTTGGGGTTTTGGTTTTGTTTTGTTTTTAACTTGCCTTTTCTGGACTACATGTGAAATTGCCTCAATAGATCATGGCCAATGAAATCTGAGGTTGAAATAGGGGACTCATAACATTAGCAAAGGGAAATAGATATGCCATGCACTAGGCATAATATTAGAACTGTTACATAAAGAATTTGAAGCTAGGCTAATTAATTTCTCTACTCTTCCATGAACACAGACAAGAATTTGATTTTTTTTTTAACTTTCTCTTGTTACCTCACTTAAAATTTCCTTTAAGAGAAGAGAAATGGGAAACTACCAAATCGAGCTCTTTAATGTGTTTGAAAATATATCTTTGTGTCGGAGATATATAATTCAATAACTTCTGTTAAAGTGAGTGAGTAATTGGACATGGCAATAGGATAAGGTGCAAAATTCCACAGCTTCATATGGTTATTTTAGGTTTGGAATCTACGACAGATTTTTGTAGATAATTGTTTTTCAAATAATTTTCTTTCTGTTTGCCTCACTCTTTCAGAATATTCAGGGTATTGTGAAAGAAAACCAGATTTTAACTTTTCTCTGCAGGCTAAGCTAATTAAATAAAACAGAATACAGATTTCAGCCATAATAAATCTGGCTGTATTAAGACTGTGTCACTTTTTCACTCTTGCAATAAAGTCAGGACGGATTGAGCCTAAAGACTTTTTAATCCCTGTGCATGACATTAGAAATATTTTTTCAATTCTACTCTATCAAACTGATTGCTTAAACATGAAAATCTATGTACCCTCTATTAACCAGTATGACTTGGTTTGTTAATGCAAAAGACAACTGATGGACTGTTGCATAAGCAATGTCAAATGAGAGACTGATTTGCCCTGCTGCAGTATTCAAAATATTGTGAAATACAGTCACAGTATGCAACAAAGAAAATGGTGCATCTAAATATACTAAGGATTTTATTATATGACTATGTTAAATGTATTAATAAATATTATTTTCAGATCTAGGGACTATTTATATAAAACTTTCTTATGGCATTCTTTATAAGCTTAGTGATGTCAGCATTATATCTGGAACAAAGCAATGACTACAATCTCATGTTCATTTTGTTTCTTATGAGTAAGGCCCATCTAAACAAGGCAGGTGCTGCTTGAAACAGATCTTCTGAAGATTTTAGTCTTTTAATATCTAGATCCTGTATCTGAAGAACTGAAGTCAGAGTTATAATTCTGCATCAGGTGAAGCTACCTTTCAAGTCTGCAAGCTAGAGTACTGAGGATACTTGTGTTTTTAAGGTGTTTATCAAGTGTTGCTCCATGTGTTTGGGAGCTATAGTCTCAAGGAAGTTGGAATTATATTCACACTGCTGATACTATTAACAGTTCTTACATTATCCTGCAGGTCACTAACTATAGAGGACAAAGTTGTAAATCTAGTGAGGATCCTTTAGACACCAAGTCAAAGGTTAAAGCAGGCTATAGAGAACAAACAGCTGAACTGTTCCCATGGGAGCTTTCTGTGCACAGTATGCTGGTGGGATATGAGTTTCCACAGCAACCACAGGCTCAGTATCAGAGTATAACCCTCCTAAATTATGCAATATACTTATGATTCCATAAGCCTAGCTAGTGTATTTGTATGGCCTCTTCACCTATTATGGTAGTGAATATATTCTTCAGCTCTCCTTGCTTTATTTTAAAACTAGATTCCTAAGGAACATCATAGACCATAAGAGCTGCTGAAATTACGTAAGCGACTGGCATACACACATGAGATAAACCAAGACACTCATGGTTTTGGCAATTTCAGGAAGTCATTTTAACACAGCCATTAAAAGATTGTCACTAATTTTTATAAGAAATTTTTTTATAAATAATGATGACAAAAACTGGAAAAGCTTTTTTTTTTTTTTTTTTTTTTTAATGAATAAGATATTTTATATGTGGTACTATAATGGTGGATTGCTCTGCTAATATATCCTCACCTATTTCTCCATCAGGATATAGGAGGGTGGCCATATATAAACAACTTTAAACAAGAGATTTCTGGAAACACCATAATTCATAATACAAATGTTAAGATCTTTCAAACTCTTCTTGTTTCAAGCAGAAGCCTTCATATATCATTTTACAATACATCAGTAATAAGGCTAATAACATTATTATTGTACACTATCACCTCATGCCCTCTTTGACAAAGCTGAGGAGTAGAACTTTTAGCCAGAGAGATTAAAAAAATTATAAAAAAAAAAAACAAACCCAGAGAAACAACAAAGGGAATAAATAGGTGTGATTACTGCTGGAGCACAGCTAAATGAAGGTAATGAAAAGAAAATTGTTATGGTCCATCTTGCTCCAGTTAGTAAAACAAGTACTCGCTGAACTTAAACAAAATTAATTTCTTATTAAAATGCATTTCTGGAGATATGACCTAGAGTGCGAGGCTTACTTCAGTTGCAAACTCAGCTTGATACTCTTTGTCTTAAGTTCTTGTGTGTGTGTGCATTGTGTGTGTGTAAGGTTGGTGTGTACATTATATGGTTTGAACTGTACAAATCTCAATACCCTGTAGGAGATGAAAGCCATTAAGATTTCTATAGGCATTGAAAACCTTACTTGGATCTGTAGATCCCGTACCAGAGCTCTCCTTCACAGCTGCATTTTTGGGGAACAAAGAGAGAAGTAAGTCCTATTTGGCTGAAAAGCTAAAAGGATTTTTAGCAAAAAAACCTTACAATTACATGCTAAATAGAAACCAGGATTCAGACATTAAAATCTTTCTCTTAAGCATATTTTCTTAGAAATCTAACGAGTAGCAATGGGGACATTTCTTTGCAAAGTTATACAACAGTTCATATGGGCAAATTAAATGGAAATATTTATTACAGAAAGCAGATGCTTTTTGTTGGACCTGCTTATTCTTTTTTCTGAAAAATAGCTTGTGCTTTACTTGTGTTTCATGTATGATTTTCCTCCAAATCCTAAAAGTTGATTGTATATCACTGAAAGTCATCAACTGTAATCAGGGTACCAGAAGCACTATCTGACAACCACCCCCCCAAAAAAACAAAGCCCGAAAACCAAACCAAACCAAAAAAACCCCAAAAAACCCACAACCCTCCCAAAGCCCCCCCCAAAACCCCACAAAAAACAAACAAACAAACAAAAAACAAACCCAAAAAAACCAAAAAAATCCCCAAAAAATCCCCAAAAAACCCCAAACAAAACACAACAAAATTTATAATTTCTGACAATGATAATAGTGAAAATACTATTTTTTTAAAAAAATAAAGCTAACTATTTTTAGCATGACTACTGGAAAAATCAAAAGAAATAAAACTAGGGGTTTTTGGTGTATTCAGTGATTTTCCTGAAAACATACTATTTAAAAAAAAAAAAAAAAAAAAAAAAAAAAAAAAAAAAGGCAAATTATGATGAATTAGAAAACCCAAACTATCAAAGCCAAAATTCTGTTCTGTGCTTCAAGTTATGACTTAAAAGGCATATGTCAATAAAACAAATCAGATAAAACCTTGGAGGCAAGAATCACGGAAGTTCAATTTATGATTACTTCCCAAACTAAGGAGCTTTTTATTTTGGAAGTTTAAATGATACCTTATTTAGGTTGCAGCTAACTTGAATTCTGAAAACCAAAGGACTGAACTTTGGTGTGTTAAATTAAGTTTGTGGAAACCCCCCACAAATAATGCAACAAAAAGAGTTATCTGCCAATTCTTTGTCTTTTCTAAGTCCCATGCTATATTCTGTGTTTTAGAAAGAAAAATATATCACCCAATATTGCAAGCATTATTTTATTAAATACTCTATAAAAACTGTATTAAGCATTATTTGTAGATGATACTGAAAGCAGTCCATCATTAAATGAGTCTTAAATCACTATAATCCAGTATATGTTTTAAGCTTTAAAGCCACTTTTCAAAATGTCATGCTTGCAAGCATTTTTGTGCATATTTATTAATTCAAATAAGTTCTTCTCATTTTCCAAAATGTCGAAGTATTAGTTTATTTGTTTTGGGTTGGTGAAACTTTTGTTTTGCTTGTTTTTTACAAAGGAAGGAAGGATGGAAGGAAAAAGAAAGAAAAGAAGAAAGAAAATTTTTTACTTTGTAGAAATCTTAAATTGAGCTGGAATAAAATTATATTGGTCACAGATAATAGTAATACATTTACTATTCATTGTAAAAATTTATGACAATATTTATAACATAACATAATTTATGTTCAGACTCCTAATCATCCAAGCAATGTGCTAAATCCATATATTATTATTGGATTCTTTAGCTCTCACTTAAATCTCTGATGCAGCTGAATATGATGGTCCAACACTGTCAAAAATTCCCAATCAAAGCTCAAGTAAAAAGAATTTTTTAATGTGAAAATTTGTGCCATTTTATTGGACATGCTATAGAAACCACTTTTGGGGTTAAAAGAAAAAAAATAGATCTTATTGTACCTAAATAAAACTTCTGTCACCGAGTTCCTTTGAGACATGTAAAACCCCCTGTAAAGTCCTTGTTCCATGCTCTCTTGTTCTGTATTCTCTGACTTTTCTGTCATTCTTTCTTCATTTTTCCAATAAAAACTGTCATTTCCTTAGGGCAAAGGTTACTTTTTTCTTCTCTATTCATATTTAGTTCTTTTGACTTACATACATTGACCTGATACAAGAATTCTTAGGGCAAAAAGCAGGATAAAAGAGAGAAAAGCATAATAATAATAATAATAATAATAATAATAATAATACCTACAGAAGACTGTGAAATAAAAGGAAAAAAGAATAAAGTTGAGAAAGGATGAGAAAATCTTTAAGAGGCCACAGAGTTGAAATAACCATGAAGATACAAGTTATGTAGACACTATTTCAAAGAAAAGTAATGACAGGCAAAACACAATAAAGCTTACCAAATCTTGCTATAAAGCCATATATGAGAAAAAAGCAATAGAAGACTTTGACAATTGGTAAAGGAAAAAACTTAGAATATCTTCACCTCAAAAATTTAGAATATATTTGGAAAAGCAGAGCTTTGGCAACAAGCTTTCTAGAAAAGTACAATTGATCAAAAGGAGAAGTATTTGTGTAATCTATGTATTAATATTTGTGAGTTTTGTCCTCCATACTGCAGATGAAAATAGCCCAGTTGTGAGAAGCAAAGACGTATTAAATATGTTTGAAGAAAGAGGTGTGCAGATAAGTGTTTAAGCCTAAGTGAACAGAGGCATCACATTCAATTGAGAAACGAAATGCAAAAAATCCAAGAAAAAAGATCTTCCAAAGCCCATGCATATAACTGAAGTACTAAACAAGCCTGTCTCTTGCTTTAGATAAAAGCATAACTGTTTTTAATACATAAACTAGTAAGTCCAGATATAGATTTGTTGAACTATTGAAACTACTCCAGATGTTCTACAGCAATCATCTCATACATTTAAAAAAATATTTAACTTCTGAGGTAAATTTTATTAAATTTGGGACAAAACCAAAGGTTTCAGATGAAGCTAAAATATAAACAGAGATAAAACTCATATACACAAACTGGGTACTTTTTAATATAAAAATGTTATAATTAAGTTGTATGGAGATTTTTGTATACAATATCTAAAATGCATGTAAATATATAGCATTATCTTTGATGCATTTCTTTTCTATTGAGTGATAATGAAAATAAAAGGAAGTTTTCCTATTAGCAGGCCCCTAAGCTCTCTGTCCTTGAGATGCTGTCTTGCACACCTTACCTGAAAAAAATCTGGTTAATGATAAAGTTTGTCCATGATTAGCAACATTTTCTTTAATTCTTATTTGCCGATGAATTTTAGGTGCCTTTCCATCTGTCTTTTATTAAACGTACTTTATTATTAGAACCTGTTCAAAACAAGGCTGTAAACATTCAGGTAAAAAAAGTGCCTTTTTTTTCCTTCATTCTATTTTGTCAAGCTTAAATGAAGCTTAAAAGCTGATTATCCTATTCCTAAAGACACCAAGAACTGTAGATTTCCAGAAATATATGGATCAGCTCTGAAAAAGTAAAATTTTGAACCATATGCCTGCATAATGCTTATTGCCTAATACAGTACTTAAAGTTGGGTGGGCTTTTTTTTTTTTTTTTTTTTTTTTTTTTTATCAAATTTGAGTAAGAGATAATTTTGTGTTGCTATCAAGGGTTGATCAGTTGGTTATGCCCACTCATTTTTTGTACAGTTCTGTATGCACTACAAGGTCTGAGCCAGGCAGTGTGCAGTGCATATAATCGGAGTAAGATAAGCCAAGTGAAACAAAACTTCTATTTTTCAAAGTCTTTTGGAACTGGTAAAGATTTAATCAGCTCACATTGATTTTATGGCACTGTGTCCTGCTTTTTAATGACTAAGTCTGGTGGATTTTCACTTTTTATCAATCCAGATAAAGAGGGTGACATTAAAAAATAAAGAGAAAACTTGTTTTTTCTTTACATGGATTTTTCTTTAGAAAACACTGCAAAAATATTACTTTGGATTAGAAGAGCAGAAAAATCAGTTAAATTTATGATATCCATTAAAATCAAATAAAAACTAGCATCAATATAAGGTAACACAGAATCCCAAATGTATTGAAAAGTTCTAACCATTACTGAATTTTTAACCTGTGTGTAGAATTTCCTTTAGTTCACTGGGAACAGTAGCTACTGAATGGGCAAATAAAACTTGCTAGGATTTATCTCATAACATTTATTTATTCACTTTTAACAAATCAGCAGGAAAAAAAGCATGGTTATTGCTGAAAGGATTTTAGGCTACAGTCTCCTGTGACAGCATTGAATTGCAAACTTTAATTATCTGTTCTGAAGTGCTATACTATCAACAAATATAACTGTGAAGAGTAAATCGGTAAGTTTCCTTAGTCAAAGTTGTTTTTCTCCAATTTCTGGCTATTGGGACTGCTGGCACATTGTTGCATGTCCAAACAAAACTGAAATTCAGTCAGTAAGGCACAATTGTTTTCATATTTAGTTTCTAGGTGTTTCAAATTATTAAGATATAGATAATAGCTGCTCCCTCAGATATTCTTGGAATCTCAAATTAAAACTATGCTGCTGATGTCTAGGAGAATTCACGTTTATACTTTATTTTTACATGTTCCTCTGGGAAATTATATTTTGCCCCTTGATTTCCTCATCCAATTCCCTTCACACTGACTAATTTTGAAGGTCAGCCTTGGAATAGGTATATCAAACTCTTCAGATGAGAGAGAGAAAATCTTGAGAAGTCTTTACATATTTCAGAACAAATTATGCTATTCAGAGTATAGGATATCCAAAGGTCTTTTTTGTGGAATAACTCTCAGCTGGGAAAATCTCAAGGAACAGTAAAGACATCTGAACTCAATCCCCCTCCATGCTCCATAGCATCTAATGGAGCTGAAATACAGTGTTTTCCAGAAATCTTCATTTTCCTGTTGGTGTGGAGTGTTTTATATCCCACTGACACATATCAGATAACTTTCAAAGATCAGCAAAGAACTGTCTTTTTCCCTGTTCAGTCTTTTTCTGTATGCCCGTGTCTTTTGTGGAGAATTTGCAGGGTTATAGAAGGCTGAGTAGACAGGATGGGGCAGGGCAGTGAATGTGATACTGCTCACTCCTGTGCACTACGGTGTGGAACCAGAGAAGAGAGGTGAAAGCTAAATAAAATACACATAAACATAAACAGGCAGATGGCATGTGGTGACTTCTTTAAACAAATTCAGACAAACAAAAGGAAGCTGGTTGTTTCTACATCATCCCTGAAATATTTCTTTTGGAGAGCAGCCTCCTTCTATCCATGTACTAATTTCTGAGTGCTTTCCAGTGGTGTTTGCATTTCTGGTCTTTTAATGAATTTTATAGGAGAAACCTGTTCTCTACTTGTTGCTTGCAACATGTATTCTGTTTCATCTGCTCATGTCACATTCCTTTAATGGGATTTCCTTTCAGTTAAGACATTTTTTTAGTAGACTATCATAGATAGACTATGAATGGCAAAACTGTCTATGTAGTAGCAGCTGTTCTAGTGAAGGACCAAATGTATCTTAATACAATTTCACTGAACATCAAAAAAAATTCAGGAGCTTTTTTAATATTGGGCATTTTAAACAAAGTCGGTAAAAGTCTGATGAAAGACATAAAAAAAATGTTCTTTTTTTTTTTTATTTTGGAAATGAACATCACATGCAACTGTGTTAATTCAATTGTTACTATTTACAGTAATAGGGATGAAGACTCCAGCTCTCTTAATCCTCTACTGATATATAAGCTCACATCCCAAGAGATTTTTTTTTAAACAGTGAACATATAAAGAAGAGAAATTTCAAAGAGAGTTACTGTAACTAGACACAAAAAGCTGTTTGTGCTTATATATGGCTGTAATAAAAATGGAGGAATTCTGTCCTCTCAGTCCCTGAGTGGCCAAATTTTGATCAAGCAGCCTGATTCTTGTGAGAGAGGAGAATTCTCTCTGCAGATATGTAGAGACTTGATGATCTCTGTGCCCATAGCTCTCTGTAGAACAGTGAAAACATATTTGATTCAAAAAATGAAATGTTCAATCTGAAACTGGGAACAGCCACCCGAATGAAAGGAAAAATGAATCTGCATCTTCAAAGTGGCGGATCCAGCCAGGACAACAAAACAGGAAAACAACAAAATTCTCTCAAGTTATTGATTGAGAATGGTAATTAAGTAGTCTCTGGACCTGGGAATATGGGTTGTCACATGAACTTTAGATGAAAACATTTCCATTTCCATGTTGAATCAATGGCTAGATATTTTTCATTAGAAAATCACTGTCAGAAGAACAATTTAACCACCACACTTCAGAATCTCTCTTCCGCAAATCAAGCATATATAATTGTTCTATGCAAATTAGTAAAACTATAATTATTGTAATTATGTCTCACACAGCTGACATTAATTATGGGTGGAAACTCTCTGCAAGCTTTCCAGCTGCAACTGTTGTGTGCACTCAATGGCAGAAGACTCCACTGAAGAATTCAGCAGAACCACATGCTAAGGAGCTCAGTTTTGTGACCAAAAGTAAGACACTTATGTCCTGAGGAACTCAAGTTAAATCCTTTCTGCAGCATTGAATCATCAGAGAAATTACTGAATCGCCAGAGAAATCCAAAGAAATTGCTTAATGTTAACAGAAAATATTTTTTCTAAAGTTTAATGAAACAATAATGAGTGAAAAAGTGAGGAGAAGATATTAAAAATAAGTACATAACTTGCCATTTCTAAGTACTTATCAGGTGGGGTGGATGTGGAATAGTATTCAAATGGAAAAAAAAAAAAGTGTCAAGAAAAGTAGCCCTACAAGAGGCCTCTCTCTCTCTCTCCCCTTCTCCCCCTTGCTTCCTTTTTCCTACACAATTAAAATCACAAAAAAAAAGCTCTGCATTGTAGAAGAAATTGGTTTCATTTGCACTTTGGTTCAGGCAGGGGTCTTAAACAGCAAATCCTAACACTTGCCTTGCATTCTTTGTCATCTTCCCTCTTTACTTAAAAGAGATAAGTTGTGGGACTCAATAATTTATGGTTGATTGCTGCTTGATCTTCAGTTACTAACAATCCTTTTGGAATTGTTTCTGTCTTGAGATTGAGATAGTTTGTAATCCTTTTGCTGTGTCAGCCTCATATATGCACGAATATGAAGGGTAATGAATGTTTCACCCTTGCCTTCTACTCTAGCTGTCCTTTAAGGCAGATCTTATTTACCTTTTACATAGAGAAAGCGGTTTGATGGTTTCATTTTTTGGTTTGATGACATTCTTTTTTAAAATTGCCTTTATTGTTTCAAGTTGAATTTGATAGAACAGAAGAATTAATTTTATTTTTAACTTGTATTTTAAATATTTTCAAAAAATATTGGTTAAATAAAACATGAAAAATGAAATATTATATCTGCATTTCTCATACTTGTATGGTTATTAATCACCTTCCTGTTTTCAGATACTTTCGAACAAGCTTTTAGCCTGTCTGAAATTTAAATTTTAGTAGTCTAGTTGCATTTTCACTGTATTCCTTCTTTTTATTTTTTTTTTGCTTTTTTATGTTAAAATGAGAACAATTTATTGTGTTCATTACATGCCACATTGATGAAGACAAGTAATTATTACATACATAGTGATACATATATTACATATCTGCATGCATTTTAATGACATTTATAGCTAAAATAACAATTTATATTAAATTAGTATCTTGAAAATTCTATTTAGAATGGAGACTCATTGTAATGAATCACTTTCTGCCATCAAGTGTGGGAAGCTACTAAACATCTTTTGATATGCCCAAGAATATCAATTCCACAGCATGAGTGTGGGTGTACTTGATTTACTTAATCTATTTTGTTATGTTTGCATATTTAGTAGCTTGCCATTCTAGACTTGCTATGGAGAAATTCTGTGGGAAAAAAAAAGAGCTCAATTTATACCAAATTTATCTTCTTGTTAGGTGCTTCCAGAAGCAACCATCAGAATACAGGCAGGATAAGAAAAAATAAATGTTCTCTCAGTTTTTATTGGTAGCCTTCTCCCAGCACAGTGGGTTTATGTCCAAGAATGTGCATGTTTAACAGATTGCTTCAGACTCTAAGTCATTAATCACTTCCTAGGAAACCAATATGCTACACAGAATTTAACAGTCTAATACTATAACTGAATTACATTAAATTTCTTTAACATAAAATGACAGAGCCATCAACACTGTGTTCCCATTACTGTTATTCCTATTGACTCCTTGACCAGACTCTTTAGGGAATGCCTAATTTCTTAAGGCAACATGCATTACAATCAGTGAAAAAGTGTGCTTTCAGCGCAATCAGAAATAAGCAAGACCTGAATTTGAGGATCTGATCCTACAATTGCCTCAAAAGAATATGATATTTTCTGACCATCGTGTTTCTGCATATAACACTATCTAACGTACATATTGGTAGATAAGGAGGATGATAAACAGGCCATTCTTTATTTTCTAATTTGGGAAATTTTATCACTTCATCAAGGAAAAACTTCTGTGAACTTCTCTGAAAAGTCCTATCAATCTGGACTGTTCAGAAAAATCTCTAGATATCTCTACACTCCACAGTTTTGAGAAAAAAAAAAAAAAAAAAAAAAAGACCATGCCAGCAGGGAGTAATGATTTCTAACAATTTATTTACTTTTTTTTTTAAATTCTGTAATTAAAAAAAAAATTGTGACCTTCTCTGAGGGTTGCCAGAAGAATGTAACACCAAAATCAAGGGTCCTATTTATGACCCCACTTCTTGAGCTTATGCAGTTGTGCACCTAATCTATAACACACATTCCACAGTGGAATGTTGCTGTCAAAAGTCTCGGGTTTGGTTCTGTCTCAGCGAGGTCAGAACTGAAAATTTGTTTCTTTTTGCAGCTTATGCATGGACACCTGTGGTGTTTTCTCCAACTTTCACCACTGAGAACCTGTTGAGAGATATGCTTCAAATGTTATTATCATTTTTTTACAGTAAGGTGCTTATTTTATGAGCATTCTTTTGAGAAGCTAGTCACACTAAAAAGTATTTTTTAAGGAGAATAGCAGTTGCTTTATTATTAGACAAAATGCAGTTTTTATTAATAGAAAAAAGAAAAAAAAGAATAAACCAAACAAATAGGTATACATATTTCTCACTGACTGAACCTCAGTTTCCAAACAGCAGAAGGATAGTGCATCTTTTGTAAATCATAAGAAACATCACACAATTTAAGTGCTTTTTCTTTTTTTTTTTTTTTTTTTAATTACTAGTTTCCTTTTGTACTGGGCTGAATTGGTTAGCATGGAGTGTGAAGGTAAGATATGACAGAGAGCTTTTCTTTCTTCGTCTATTTCACCATTCTAGCAAGAACTCATTTGTGCTTTGCTTTGGTGACTTAGGTCTCAAGCACTAATAGGAAGCCAGAGACAGACCATAGGAATTGCACTCTGCAGTCTGATAACTGACAGAGCAAGAGCCAGAAAGACAGTCAAGATTAAGAAAAAAAAGAAAAAAAAAATCTCTGGTGTGAGGAGCTTTGGCACTGGGGTCAGCTACAACCATAAATTTAGCTTCTGTAGAGGCTTGCAAAAAACTACAAAGATGAAAAACATTCAGAGGATGAACTCATCCTATTTCAAGCCTTTGCTGATGGTTGATTCTCTAGGTATACCACTTTTATGACCACCAGCTGAAGTACTGTCACTCACTTTGAAACAGCCAGCCAAGATTGTTCCACTAAAGGCCTTGATGATGCCCTTTTATGCTCTTTTCCAGCTTCTCTTACTTTTTTTTTTTTTTCCTTTTCTTACATACACAGGTGGGTCCTGAATGAATTATTTGACAGTATTGTTAAAAAAGAATTTCAGATTATTAGGAAGTAAGAAAAAGAACTTGCCCCAGGATGTATCCTGTCTAACTTCTCCTATTTTAATTTGATGTTAGGTTCAATGTCACATCAAATAACAATTCAAAACTGCTACTAACAAAGTTCACTTCTATTATTTTTCTTTGGACAACTGTTGCAGTGTTGTATAAGGTGCTGAGAGTGCATCATATATGCTATGTTTTCTATTCCTTTTGAAAACTAGAAAGTGTCACAAATTTCAATCTTTTTTTCTTTGTCATTTGTAGTGGTTAAACAGATAAAGAAAATGAGTGCAGAACTCCCCTTCTGCCCAATACACTACATAGTTTCTGATACAATTTTTGTTGTTAATATTTTCACAGACATGAGAGATTACTATAATTACAATATACCACGATTCGTTTACTTATTTTTTCTTAATATTCTCACATTTTTATTTCTGCCTTGGAATGGTAGAACACCTGTAATATCCATGTTTAGTTCTTCCATATAAATTATTAATTTTGTTATTTCTTTTACTGCTAGTTTAATGGTTTTATTTTTTTAATTTTTTTTTATTTTATTTTTAATAGCTTCTAATCTTTTGGAAACAGTTTCAGTGATAGAACCAGTTTTCTTTACATGTTTAGAAAAGACATTAGACCACATGTCTATATTACAGAATGGTGAAAGGAAACATGGGAGGCAGGCAGATATACGTACAGAAAAGACAAGGAGAGGAGTAAAAAAAAAAGTAAATTAAAACAAAATTAAAAAGAATTGTACTGTAGAACAGATACTTTAGCCAATAACAAGGTTTTGGGAAATATTTTTAAATAATGAGAAGTGACAAGGAAAAAAGGGAAAACCACTTGTGACATCACTGAAAAGGGAAATGAGCAAACAAAAAGAAAACATCTCTTCTTTCCCTTCCAAGTAAAAGGCATATTCCACCATTATCTGTTGTGTATTACTTTCAACAACCCTTAATTTGGCAACTAGTCACAAGCGTTCTTATAACAAGCTATGCACCTGAGAATGCTGAGCTTATAAAACAGAACAAGACTGGTTGAAATGGAGAGTTTCAGAGTGGCAGTGCTTTGAGAAATTTTTTTTTATATTCTTCTTTTAATATGATTGCATTATAGAAAAACATGAAAAAGTGATTCTTTAATGTGTCATGAATATGTTTGCCTGACAAAGATTATCCATCAGCAGTTGTTGAAGATGTCTGAATGCTATTAATGATACATTACTACAACTTCTCTCACTATTTTTCTAATACCTGCAAGACATTTACATTCATGAGATAGATACCATTTCTGGTCAGACCTAGAAAAAAACTTGTCTGAGACATATAAAGGTAATAATCAAGCATGCAGACAGCAACAAAGACTCATCAGTCACCTCCCATTAGCAAATACCTACAGACCTCTTCTGATTTATTTTTCCAGGCTCATCTCCCAACATATCTAAACAACCTCGCTCCAATTTAATTTCAACCTAGTAGCAGGTGCTAGTCTGAAAGATGATATGGGGAAAACTATTTGTAACTCTGCCAATGTGAACAATGAACATAAGATTCTTTTTTCTCTTTCTATATAAGGATATTCCTAATCTGTCTGACCTTCCTAAAGGGACCATCAACCCCACTTTAACATTGTGGCCCCTCTGAATAAAAGAACTTTTCAAATTCAATGCAATGAGATTTCTTCTACTAATAGTACTACATGTTTTGTAACCAGGAAATGTTGACTGATAAGACAACTGGTATCTAGTGGGACACAGAAGCTTAACACACACTCCTGATTCCTCTCCACTTATGAATGCTTGAAATTACCAAAATATTAGCTTGCTTTCTCAAGGAATTTTCAACATTGTCAGCAAATTAAGTTCCTTACATCATATCCCAGCAGACAGGACAGTTCTTGTGAAAATTAATCAAGAAAGGTAGGTCAAGGGGAAAAAAAAACACCTCAGGTGTTACAGTATATTAAGTGCTCTGGCTCCTACTGGCCTGATCTTTTTGCCAGGGAGCCAGACAGAGTGGCTTGGTAAAGCACCTGGTGCTCATTGCCAGGCTCTCTCCAGCCTCCTCAAATGCGACAGCTCTTTTAGCTGCTCCCAGCTGCTGCAGTCCTCACTGTGATAACCATTGCTTCAAAGCAGCTGAAGGATTTGTGCTAGGGGACTTTTAGTCAGCCCAGACATGTTCTAGATGGAAGGATTTCAAATGTCATGTCTATTCACCCAGGAGTTCATGTAGCAACTTCTGCTGCAGGCTTGTGTCCTGAGGGCTGTTACGCCACGAAACTGCCAGCATAACTGGAAGATGAAATCTTTACATGAGCCCAGCTGAACATTTCATATCTTGGAAGCTTGGTCCTAAGAGCTGGTAGCCCCAGGTATTTGCACACTGTAGAATTAAAAACAAAATAAACCTAGAACATTCAATAACCCTTGACAGAAGAAACAAAACAGGGAAGGGAAGAAAGAAGGAAGTTCTGTAGTGCTTGGAACTTAGTTTTTAAGAACACATTTCAATTGGCTCGTTGTCCTAAGGGGGGATTAGAAGAAGTTGTGAAAAAACAATGAGGGATTTCACAGTTCATAGAAGAATAATTTTACTGGAGAAATTGATTCAGCAGCAGTATTACTTCCCGTAACAGTGACATACATCATCCTCGTTTTCTTCTGGAAATATGAAGATAAATGGAAAAAAAAGTAGTTGTTGACATTTTGTTACACTGACGCTTTTACCTATGAAGAGTTTGCAACAGCTTTGCTGGAGATCTGGGAGCTGAAGCTGCCCTTCTTTCCCAGAGAGCAGTTATTTTGCATTAGAATACCTTATATGCCATATGAACTTTAACACTCATTTCACCTTCAGAGTTTTTGCAGGTGACTGATGATTTCACTGATAAGTCAGAAGTCCTTGGTCAAATCCTCTTTTAGTGTCTCTCCAGAACCAAACTTCGATGGGATTGATCTTTCTCCAGTGTAAGGGTGACAATCATTTCCCAACTCCCTTAGCTTTGACAAAAGCAAATGCTACCATTGTATTTGAAATTAGCTGTATGGGTATAAGATAATGTATTTTACCATCCTAACAGATCATTGTTTGAGCAGACGTGACCCTGTACAATTTTGAGGATGGTGTCAGTACCACAGGATCACAAATGACAGGATCATTTGGATAGCTTCATGCATCACAAGCCATGGACTGGAGCAAAGGTGGGACTGGAGTTCAGTGAGCCTTAAGGGCAGCAGTAAAGGCAGAAGGATGGCTGCTAGCTTCACTCACCCTAGAAAAAACTCACAGTCCTTTTTCTTTTTAATCTGTCAAATGAGAAGAGTACAATTCTTCTACATGACACCTGGGAGTGTGTGGTAAATCACGTTGGAAAGGTAGAGGGAACAAAAGAATTCATTTTGTCATCTGACAAAGTCATGTGCTAGCCCAGAAATGTGCCAAAACTGGCTTTGATCTGCTTCTATTCTGTTGATGTACACATCACAAAGATGTTTAGGACTGTTGTCTAACTTAATTAACCTGGCATACAGTGCTTTCTGCTGCCTTTCCCTGTGTTTTATGGGCTTTTTTTTTTTTTTTCCCAATTGTCTTTGATCTATGTAAGCAAGTGGAATCCCTGAAGCAGTTGAAGAATACAAATACATACACATTCTTCTTTCTTCCTGCAATACCATGAAATCTCTTCCCAGTGGCCTTTTATCTCTTCCTGCTTTTTCCTCAACATAGGAATTCCTCTCTTACAGCAATTGTACATGTGTTTCTGCAAGTAAAACTTGTGGCTGTGGTGTCTAGTGTATGAATAGTGGTTGTATTTGCAGAACATCACTTCTATTCTGACTGTAGAATGCAGTGTAGGCATGATTGTTTTACAATTCCCTGAAAATTAGGAAATTTCGCCTCTATTTCTACAGAGGACTCATCTAACAGACATGAACATCTTGTGGATACTTGAGAGTCTTAATAACTGTGTTAGTTGTTAGAATTTGAATGCAGCAGTAAGAGAGGTTGCCTAATATCAAAAATCAGTAAGAGCAAGGCAATGTAAAAGTAAATGTTTCGATGAAAAGTTTCAGTACACTTAACTAGGAATTTAACATTTATACGTGCATATCGAAGATGAAAACCCAAGGTATATTGGAAATATGAATTCCCCACCCCAGGTTCTGGGCATCAGGATGCCATCTAAAATATTTCAAATTCCAACTCTTACTATTTAGATGTTAATAACCACTGTATTTATACTGTCTGACTCATTCCTCACCTAAGACTTTCCACTTGTAAATATTAAGGATGCATATCACCGGTTTGTTGTTGTTGTTCATTGTGTGGTAATTTATACCTATCAAAACACACTATTTGCAAGTGATAGTTAAAATTCACACAATGGCCCCTCTATTTACTGAAAGAAAATGTGGTTACATCTCAACATACTCTGTTAATGGAATCAGAAAGAAAGTTCTGTTTGCCCATAGGCTTTATGTTTACACTAAATACTCAGATGATTAAACCATCCTTTATAAGTGCAAATCCATTCTCTTCGCTGCCCCCTGTAAAGACAGTGATATTAATAAAATGAAAGGTGAGAGAATGGCTTATGTATGTTGACTACTAATTCAACAGTATAGCTTCTGGAAAATTTTGTCATTTATTGCTGCTCAGGAATTTATAACCTGGAGAAGCTGGTGATAATGGGATTTAAGCCTTACAAACTCCCCAAACCACTGGATTAAAGAATCTGCTGTATTGTGTGTAGTCCCTGAAGCACACTTTAATGGTTCTGCTGAAAGGGTATCAATCATTCAGGAACCATTCCACAAAGTTACACTCAGGCATTGCAAGATGGTTAAATGTTTTCATTTTCTGTAATGCAATATATTTGTGAAACTCTATCTAGGAAGGCTAGCAATAAGAATTTTGGCATCAAAAATCATGCAATCCATTTTGCTTTGTTTTAATTTCTTTAACTTTGAACTCTGAATGTTTATGGAGCTCTCCTCTTTCAGACATTTTTGTTACAGCACATTTTTTTTCTTATACTTTTCTAATCATAGATGGGAATTGGAAAGCAGGTATGATTTTACTTACAGGTGTGATATTTGGGGGGTTTTACTGGGTTTGTTCTGTTTTGTTTTGTTTTGTTTTGTTTTATTCCCCAGACATGATCATTCATGCTGGTAATCCCTGCATGCTGGAAATCCTTCTGCTTTTGGTTACTCATCAGATAATTTGTATGTTTTCACAGAAAATATAATAAGATATTCTTTTTAAGGAACTTCCCTGACTGGGAAAGTTAGTAGTTTTTATATATCATTACCAGTAATAAAACATAAGAAAAATTTAGTCTGTCAGTTGAGTCAAATTTTGATTATAAAAAGGAATGCTGTTTACACCTTTAGCCCCTCCAGAAGGTATTTCTGCAGTTATATTCATAGGCAATTCGAAATTGCCTAATTAATGACTGTCAACTGATATCACAATCATGACTGTGAGACTATAATCAACTGTAATATGATAGGGAAGGAAATTAACTGTAAACATTTAAATTGATGTATCTTGGTAAAAAAAAGTTGGAAGATGCTTCATTTATCATCTCAAAGGCTTTCCACAATATATTCAAATAATATGAGCAGATATAACAGTTTATGTAGAAAAACTCAGAACTGGGATACAAATTTGCAATCACTAACAAGGTATTTTCAGACAGGTTAGCCTTCTAGTTTTTTGCACAGTCTTAAGGAGGTTTATCCTTTAAATTCTGAATTCTGCAGACTTTTAGAACAACTGTCTTCTACAGATTTTTTTCTTCTCTGTCTCACATTTCAAAGAATAAATAATAATATAACAATATTATATATAAATAAGAATATAAACAATAATAAGAATTACAGCCAGTGTAATTCTATAAATTACCATTATGCTGTAAGATAAACTATAACCCATAAGGCTATTGCACCAAATCTTCTGTTGTTTCTGAGGCCATGAAGTAAAAGAAAAAGAGATAAGTTCTCTTATGCCGTACAAAACCAGGAAAAAAATAAATTATAAAATTTATATACATATTTAAAAATTATAAATGTAGGCAACAATGATTAAGGCTAATGTTTCTGGAAAACATTTGGATTTATACAAGTTGCAGTGAAAAAATAATATCATTAAGATAAAGCCACTGTCCTATGCAACAACATATTAATGTTCTTCTGCAGCTTTAGTTGCTGCAAGTAATTTGGTCTTTTTCCTTTCAGATACACCACCTCGAAGACATCAGAAAGTTTAGCTAAAGAATTTTGCAGCAGAATTTAAAAACAACTCAGTAGCACAGGGTTCACATTCATACTGGAACTCCTCTGTCTACAAGGTTTTTGGAGGTTGAGTGCAGTTTTGCTTGGGGTTTTTTTTTGTTTTGTTTTGTTGAGTTTTTTCCTCTTTAATGAAAACTTGCCTATTTTATTTCTGTTACAGTTAACTCAGGCTTTAGAGAGAGATAGCTGTAATGTTGTTAAAAATGGACATAATTTCAATAAATATTTATTATTATTATATACTATTAGTTCAATACAATTTTTATGATTATTTGAAATCTACATCTTTCTTCACTTAAACAACAAAATAATATGTGGATCTATTATTATATCAAGATTCTTAAATTGTTTTATAGGAATTTATTTGTGCATACTTGAAATTTTCTTGTTATATATTTTGAAAGTGCACCATGGTTAGTTAAT
Organism: Sylvia borin; assembly: GCA_014839755.1. Taxonomy (NCBI): domain Eukaryota; kingdom Metazoa; phylum Chordata; class Aves; order Passeriformes; family Sylviidae; genus Sylvia; species Sylvia borin. Next base: position 55,737,405 of record CM025958.1, on the reverse strand, counting down.
TTTTCTAAGATATAAAGTCATCATCTTAGCTGTAACATGTCTGTTTCTCTCTCTCTTTGATTTGTTTGCTTCCTGAGGCTTCAAAACTATCATGTTAGGAAATGGAAGAAGCAAGGCAGATATTTGTCAATTGTTTCTATTCTGAGATCAAGGAAAAATTCTATAATCCAGTGCTCTTAGAAGACATTTTGGGATAAAGCCAAAATTTACTTTATTTTTTCCAAAATATATTTTATGGACATTTCCTTCAGATTTCTAATAATTACTTCTTTGTTGACATTATAAACCACTATTTTTGATTGCTTGATTGTACAATTCCCAATATTTAAAATATAACCTTGAGAACAATGAACACAAACTTAATTAATTGCAATTGAAGCTGAGAATTGTGCATGCCAAGTACTGGGTAAATGTCATGATCATTTTTAGACAAGATGCTCACCTTCAACCCCGCCTAGCTGTGTGCCTGCCTAGCAGGGTGTCTTTCCTTGTTGTTCTGGGTTGACGCTGTCCCCTATCCCAGATCTTGGACTACATTGTTGTGTCTGGCAGCTGCCCCCTCCCTCTGTGGCTGGGCCTGCTGCTTTTGCTGCTGGCTCGCTCTCTCTCGCTCTCTCTCTCTGGCTCGGCTGCGGCTTGCTGCTTCTGCTTCACTCTCTGGCTCGCTTGGCTTGCTGGTGCTTCTCTCTCTCTCTGCCTGCCTGCTGCCTGCCCCTGCTGATGGTTTTCGCCGTTTCTGTTTTTTTACTTTCCTTCCTTTTTCTTTTCCTCTTCTCCCCCCCCCAGCCCCCCCGCGAAGATTTTGGACCAGCTCCGGACCTGACCTGACCTGAGAAGTCGGAGAATCTCTGGGGCCAGCAGAAAAAGAAGCTGTGCACCCTCCTCACTCGCAGTAACCTGCCTTTCTTTCTTTGGTGTTGGGGAGTGTTCTTTTTCATTGTCAATAAACTGTTTTTTTCCACTTTTCCTCCAAGGCATTTTCCTTCCCGAACCCAGGGCTGGGGGGGGAAGGGGTGGTGGAGGTTTGTTTTAGGGGACTCCTTTTAGAGGTTCTCCCCTAATTTATTCCAAACCAGGACGTTTCTCAAAGCTGCAATAGCTTTGGACTTGCGGGGTGCAGGCACAAAGTCTCAGCCATTTTTAGGTTCCCTGTTATAACAAGGCTTGAGTTCAGCAGACACTTTCTGTTCCCTGATTTGTATGGAAAGGAAACAAGTAAATGTGTTGGAGATTGCCATGTGCAGAGAGGGGAGCAGGAACTCAGAGTACACTGCAGTCGCTGCCATCCACTAAGTGCAATGTAAGAATCCAAACCCAGACATAGTAGAATTCTTCTAACAGCAAATTTGTAGAAGTTATACATAGGTACATAAGAATAGTTCACCTTCAGGCAGGAACCCCACAGCAACACTTACAAATAAGCTTCTGCTTTTAGTTAACACTGTAAAGCAAACAAAAAATACAAAACAAAAGAAATTAAGACTGTGCATATTTTGCTCATGTTAAGGACAGTAATTTTACTTGTATTTACTTCTCTTATCTGACAGGCGGGAGTCAGAGGTTAACTATTTTATATCTGACTGAGAAGCAGGTACATTGGGAAGGCCTGAGTTTGTTTATTCAATTCATAACTATATTAATGATTTCACCACAATTAGCACCTGTATTATGGGTGTAAATCTGAAAAGATTTGTCCATATGAGCTCTACATCAGTTAATACCCCAAGAAAAATTGCTTCCTGATTTACACACGTTATGACATTTCTACCTGATCTTCAGCTGCTTTTGCTTTATTGTGTATAAATGTTTCCATTTCAATTGACTTTTTTAAATTCAAAAAGTTTTCCATGGTATAAGGTAGGAAGTATATTAAAGAAGTCAATGCATTTCCTAATCTCCAAAATATTCCTTCAAACAAACAAGCAAACAACCCCTCCTCACATTATCAACAGGAAAAGACATCTTATACGACGTGGCAGTAGTATTAAACACACCCTGCAACTCGGTTACCAACAATTACTGTAAGAGAGAGTATTAACCTGGCAGGGTGCTTACTTAGCTGATTAACCTCTTGCCATGTTGAAAAAGAACCATGCCCCATGCAATCCTTGTCTTACCTATTTTTTTTTTTTTTTTAATTAACCACCAATATTACGTCTTACCATAGTCATTAACATTCTTTAGTATAAGTACTTCCTAAGGGCTTCTAAAAAGTCTAAATACAATATTTTTGCTGTTTTTTTTCCTAACACATGATTGCATAGGTATAATGAGACTTTTCATGAGGACCAGAAATGTGTTTTTTGTTTTGTTTTGTCCCTATTCACATTCTGATTTTTCCCTATGTATTTTTTATAGCTTCAGTCAGCTGTATAAATATTGAATCAGGCCTCATTGGTTTGTAATTCCCTGAATCATCCCAAATACCTTGGTAAAAAAGTAGCTACATTGTTTGAACCTACAGTTTCTTTCTCTACCATCATAACTGTGTGACTGATTGCACATCTTTGTTAGTAGCTAAGCCATTTCATTTTAAGTTCCCCCAAAGAACTCTCAGGTGAGAACCATCTGCTTCTTTGAATGTTTGTTCCTTAATATATCACTTTGAGCTCCATCTGACTTCTCATTATCTGACAACAACTCATCTTCATTACCTGAAGAGAGCGGTTCCAAATCACATATCTTCTCAACTTCCCCGTGCTGGAAGTTGACACAAATCAATCATTTCACATCCTCGCAAGAAGCTTCTCCTTTATGTCCCCATTTTCATTTTTATTAATCCAAGGGATTCAGAGATGCATTTTTTTTCCCTAAGATGATACAGTCAGGTTATTCTAATTTGGGGTTTATAATAATACTCATTTTCCCTTTGAATTCTCTTCATTCCTACTTTATATTTCAATCTTTAAAAGTATTTCTTTTTTTTTTTTTATTAATATCAATCTCAAGTAAATAGGCATGATGAAACACTCAGAGACTGAACTCCAATCAGAAGAGAAATATCTACTCTCTGATGGTTATATTTTACTTTCTAAAAAAATCCCACTGAGGAGCTTTGGCAGAGTATCTCTCCAAAGCAATTACAAATCTTTTTGTTGTACATATAATATGGTGATAGATCTCTATTAATAAAGAGAAAAAAGAATAATTTTAATTCTTTGTCCTTTCGGCTCCAGGAACAACACCATAAACAACAAAATTGAACTACCAAACTTTAAAGGTTATTTTTTAACATCCATAACAACTACTGAAATCATAAGGGAAAATCAAGCTTGCCACATATGTGTTATTTCTCACTTAAAACAAATACTCTTCTTGGTAATACATATCTAACAAAATTTACACCTTTGGATAAAGCCTTTGATCCGTTATACATTTTCATTTTATGAGTCACAAATAACATACTGTCAACCCTTTAACTGAAGCAAAAAATGTTCCATATAATGAATTCCATTAATTTGAATCTCCAGATCCAAAACTCGAGGTCCTTTAGCATGTTGAACTGTCTTACCAGGTGTTCTGAGCATAAATATAAGAAGAATATATGGTAGAAATTTCTTGGGTTGAAATTGTTGACATTTGGCAGAAAGAACAGGATGTTGAACATAATAGTCTGAAAGGACACAATCTTTTTAAATGCGGAGTTCTTTTTAAGCAGACTTCTGTCTAAAAAAAATCTTAATTTAATAGTTTGAAATACTCATTGATTGATGTGATTTGTGTGTTTGCATGCCTATTCCAGACTTTCCATTCTATATTTTGTCTTCTATCTTCCAGCTACCTGTTTGCAATTCCTTGATTTTTATGTCACTTTCATGTTCAAGTTTTTATTTTCCAAAATGTCTGTATCAAGAACATGAGGAGACATCCCTAACTGTATGGAACACCTTTTGTGTGCTGTAAAACACATGCATTGTGACTTTTTTTTTTCCATCAATTAATGATGCATATTTTTTAATGAGAAAACAGGCTTGGTTTGGGTTGGATTGGTTGGTTTCATTTTTTACCCTCCCATTCCTCTTCCCCCCAAGGTCAGCTGCTTAGTTGTTAATCCTGGGCAATAAATCATTCTGAAGTTTTCTAGTCGCTAGGGAGAGTCTTTCAGGTTGGCTATTACCTCTAAGAAGGACATTTTGGGTAAAAATTAATGAAAGTCAATGGGAACCATTTTTCCAATAAAACAGCTAACTTTTTTAAACAGTCTTCTCCGCATTACTATTATGAAACATTAGGGAGACAGCAACTGTAACTAAATATTGTGCTATTGCACAGCTATTAGAAACATAAAATGAGTAGCATGGGGTTTCCCAGATGTAAAGGCAGTTAGCAGACATCTAAGCCACAGAGGAAAACTGCAAAAGAGCAAAGAGTCTGCAAAGCCTTGAAGATGTCATCTTACCTCACTACTCTAAAGTGATTCAGGTAAGTATTTTCCATATATTGAGCTTTAATACTATTTTAACTGATGTACAAAGAACTGTTGGATACTAGGATTGTTTGCTTGTCCAAATTAAATTTTGATCACACCTTTTCTAAGGCAGCCCTGATGTAAGTGTGAAAGAGGCTGCATCAGTTGCCCTTCATAGGTCTGTTCCAAATTAAATTATTACTTTATGGCTTTATAATATGGCTTTACCTTTTTTTCCAAGCCTTTTCAACTCCAGCATAAAATCTGAAAGTACTAATAATATCTCAAATTATTAACTTTTCTTGAGTTTTTCATTACCAATGACTTTTAGTATTTCTCACTTTTTTTTTATCAGCTCAAAAAGCAAAGCAAAAAAGTACTTTGTGTCTCTTCAGATAAAAAATTACAGAAACATTGAACCACGTTGAGTATACATACAAAAAAACATTAGACAGGATGTGTCCTCAAAAAAAAACCATTAGACAGGAAAGACATGATTGGTAAGTGCTTCAAGTCCATGCATGAACACATGATTAATCCCATTCCAGTGACCCCCTTACATCAGGTAGACCTCATTTGATCAAATTTGTTAATTTTGCAAGTGTGGTATTCCCTTTCAGCTGCTCTTTTGGTCCATTTGGTGTGTAGAAAAAGCATGGATAACTCTCTCCTTCTCACTTTCAGGTAATAGATTCACTCTATAAAAGCTGCAGCCCTGACGTGATATATTCAATAAAGAATTAACACTCTTGGATGGGGAATAATTAATATACTGTGTTTCCTGTAACAGCCTATATATGTAGGACAATAGACATACCAGCTCTGTGTTGCTTGGCATCTTCTAGACTCCAATGCAAACAGATAGTTCTCCTTTCTTCCATTCCTCACTGTGCCACATCTGACACTTCTCCAATTTCTACAGTACCCTCACACTGCAGGAACTGGAAAAGCAGTACTGGTACTCACTCTGTGGAGCTTATACTGCTTCAATTGCTCTGTGTATTGTAAGCATCATTTTGCAGCATGTACACAAATTTCTTATTGACTTAGCTGATTTCTAATGACCTGACCCATAATCGAAATACAACCTGGAGATTACACTAAATTCATTCCTTTTCATGCTTATGTTGTGCTAAAAATCACATGTAGTTGCTCTCATTCTAAGTTTTGATCCAGTGGGCTTCTGTGTACTTGTTCAGTACTTTCTCACTTTCTAAGCAAATGTCACTAAGTACTGTCCCAGGGTAAGAAAGATAATGTACTTTCAGAAAAAAACCCCAACATATTTTCCTGCTGTTATATGATATCCTGCATTCAAAGCCATGCAGGACTAACTGCTAAACAATGTTGAACGGTGGTTAAGGACATGCATTTTATCAAAAGAATGTAGAAATTATTTTGTGACTGATTATTAAATAGCAATAAGACAAGAGGACATAATCTTAAGCTGCCCCAAGGGAGGTTTAGGTGGGACATTAGGAAGAATTTCTCCAGAGAAAGGGTGATTAGATATTGGAATGGGCTGCCCAGGGAGGTTTTGGAATCATTATCTGTGTGGAGGTGTTCAAGGAAAGACTGGATGTGGATATATTGGCCACATGCCATGGTATAGTTGACCATAGGTTGAATTTGATGATCTCAGGATCTTTTCCAACCTAAATTATTCTGTCTTATTTTTTAAAAAATATATTCTAGTAAACATATATTGCACAGGATAAGTATTTAGATGCAAGGACTTCATAAGTTATAATTCAGGGAAGTAGTTCTAATAAATATAAAACATATATATTACTATTGCTACTGTAAAACTACAGTTGCAGAGTCAACACTACAAAACAATATATGCTGCAAAACTTATTTTTCATTCTTTTTCTTTTTCCTTTGTAGAACATCAGGCTTATGTGATGTCCATGTATCTTCCCCTATTCCCTCATAGCCAAAATACACTTCATGTCTTGAACTCCCTGTCCATACAAATCTCTTCATTATAATCTTAAATATAATCTTAAATACAATCTTCTTCCTTATAATCTTAATTCTGTTGCACTCAAATGCAACTTTTGTCTGATTGAGAGCAACAGAGAGAAGCAGTAATGACATGTGTACCCAGAAGCAATCAAGTATACAGCTTACTGAGTCATGCCAACATGTCAAATCTACTTTATCTCTTTCTAGCACAAAAGGCTCTTCAATTAATTTGCTTGTTACAGACATTCGGAATTGGATATTGCTATTCCTTGATGTGAATCAGGAGGCAGTCAAATCTCATCTGCACATTTGAGTGATACTTAGCTAAGCCATCTCATTACTGTGGGCTTTTAAACCACACATTTTTCTTTCAAATTAAGCAATGGCTTAATTCAGAAGGGGACATAGGTAGTATGTGTGTCAGGAGCTAATTCTAAGCAAGTGACTTGCTCAGATCCTAAAAATTCAGCTTCAGTCGCTGCCTAAACCTCCAGCCAAATTTATGAGTTTTAATTCAAATGTAAATTTATGATTTCTGTTTCCCTTGTGACTATAGTAGTTTTTTTCCCACCATGATATTCCATATTTCCGCTCCTGGACAAAGCTCATTTTCAGCTGACCAGGTTCCAAAACCCATCAGGACTTAGAAATTCACTTTTTTAATTCTCAATCAGTCTCCAATGTAATTTTTCAATGTCTAACTCAAATAAAGGACAAAGATAATACTTAATAGTCTAGTTGTTGAGAAAAAGTATTAAAAAAACCCCAAATCAGAATTCATATGCTCTAGCTGTATGCATCCAGTACTTACTAGAATCTAGTGACTGGGAGATAATCTCCTTTCCTGATGAGTGGAGATCTCTTCAGTTTTAGAAAGCAGTTAATCTGATTCAGTTTAGATAATCACCTTTAAATTAATATAAATTGCTCCTTTGAGATATATATGAGAGTCTGATATGTTCTAAAGCTCACTGTCTAATAACTCTACAAACAGCAGTCCAAAGTAAGATCCTTTAGAGCCCTCAGTTCCCCTAAGGTAAGAGGTTACTGAGTATGTCCCAAACACCTATAACCAGATGGCTGAGAAGCCAGCCAAGGGTTGTCAGTAACAACAGACAAGAAATGTTGGTTACAGTCAAGGACTGCTGACATTAATAAGCTGTGAGAAAGAGCAAGTTTTGGCTGGAGATGGGGGGCAGCTGGAGATTGGGCAGCATTTTCCATGAGAAAGGAAAGCAACACAGTACAGCCAAAGCTCAGGAATGATTGGTGGTAGTAGAAATAAACTATATAGCAGGATTTGAACCACCAAAGACCCCCAAAGCGCTGTGACCCCTCTCCAGAAAGTCCTAAAAGGATAGACTGCACAACAACTAATTAGCATAGAAAGTAGGAAATCTGTCTTTGAAGTGAAGAAACTTGTCTGTAAAAACGTACCCTTCATGGCCCAGGCAGTGGCCCTGGACTCTGAACATCTCATCAGCTGGACCAAGTTAACTGGATTGCTGCTTATCATCTGGCTGATGCTGAAACCAGAACTGGCATCCCGTCGGCTGGGTCAGCTCTGAGACAGGATCAGCATCCTGTCAGCTGTATTGATGCTGTAAGAAGGGTTTCATTTCTAATGATTTCTTTTTTTTCTACCCTCTCTTTTTCTCCTTTTTCTCATTTCTTTCTCTTTGCCTTTCTCATCTTCATTTTTTAAATTAATCTCTTTAATTTTTATTTTCCCTTTCACCGTACTCTTTTTACAAAACCCACTGCCATGTACCCATATTGTAGATCAGAGACTAACAGGCCATTTCTATCCCATGTGTGTAATTTACTAATTAAACACTCTGAATGTGTGTGGACCGTCTGATCTTCATAGTTCCTTTAGACTAATGAGCATTTTTGAATCTTAAATATTTCTTTCCTTCTAGGGGTGGGTCATCATACTATGGTTTCTAAAAAGAGGTGTAGAGGTCAATCTTGGTTTTAGAAATCCAGATGCATAACAAGGACCAATGCATTTCACCTCTAGGTTTTCTTTAATCTCTGCCTTATTTGGAACAACCGAGAAAGGACATCTAACCCATGTTGCAGATGATCCATTTAATTATGATCTATCTATTAGTTTCTAAAGTACTATGAGCTAAATGTCTTAATAATTAAATTGTGTAACATTTTTTTATTTAAAGAAATACTTTGGGTAAAGTTGGAGTGGTCTTGCTGGGGAAACTATCTATGGTTCTACAGTCTGATACTTTAGATAATAACCAGTTGGACATTTGGACTGATTTTCTTGTTTTATTACTCTGTAAATATTCCAGTGGAACAGCTGGAAGAAAAGCCAAAACTTAAAAAAATTTTGGTTAGGATGTGTGCTCCAAACATGGCAATGGAAATATATCCTCCTATGTCCGCTATTCCACAAGACTGGTTGTTGTTCTAATCAATACATTAAGCCTTAGTCTTGTGTTTTCAGGGGTCTAGGAAAGAAGTCTGATTGAAGAAAACAGATGAATCCTCAGTGCTGCCCACAATTAGATAGCTACTCCAGTAATGATGTAGAGAGTAAGTAATTTCCTTCTCTTTGGAAATTTGGTTTTTTTTTTCCAGCTTCCCATTATTTAATTTAATAATTTTGTGAAATAGACAGGAAAGTTTTCTAGAATATGAGTTGGTATTTTGCAGAAGTATTAAGTACCCCACTAGAGAACTGCATTAAGTCTTGAAGAGGCTTGGACCTCGTTTGTGTTTTTTCACCAGCCTCAGTTATCAGTGTACATAGAAAGTGTTAGGGGTTTAATTTCTCCTTTATAGACAGGCATTGATCCTCAGCAGCTTGCTGCTTGAGCAGCGCACACCTTGAGCAATAGATTTCATAAAGTGAAAATATGCCCAAAAATTAGGCTCTGCCATGCCTAAAATCTCTCATAGAATTAACCTAAGCAATTTGAAATTGCTTTGGCTAATTCTTCTTATGAGGAGAAACACCTTGCAGCTTAATGAGGTATCAGGGGAAACAGAAGGATTAATTTAATTTTTTGAAAAAGTCCAAAGTGCAATTGAGAAAAGGATAGGAGGTCTTTCAACCATATTTTATTTATGGCTGTAATCAAAAAACAACTTTTTATATCAAAGGGTCATGCCCCAAACACAAGTAAACATTTCATTAACAGGGCTTATGTAATGTCCATTAAAATCTGCATCATGCAGAAGAGAAGGAAACAAAAGGTTCAAATTGAGACTAAAGATAAAAACTACTTTTCTCTAAAACTACGCAAAGATACTATTTTAAGTTACCTTTTGGAAACTTGATTTGATAAATTTGTTTTAAGCAAATACATTGATAAAATCTGAACAGTTTATTTTATGACTGCTCAAATGATTCTAATATACCAGCCTGTCCTTGCAAGTTTCAAGGTTACCTACAACAGATTAGAGCTGTCAAGCCTCATGATGCTTATTATTTATTGTTTTTCTTAAGGTTTCCTATGAAACTGTTAGCCTTTTCCTTTGACATTTCCTGTTCTGCACGGCTGAATGTACTTTTAAGCCACATGTTGCTTTGAAGGTAGTCTAACTAATGTGCAGGTTAAATTAATTGCTAACAAGTTACACTTATTGAATTGCCTTTGTTTACACTGCAAAAGAATATTGTTATCCTTGGTGGTTTCAATAGTTTCCTTTCAAGTAGCTCATGTATGAGCATATTAATTATTTTCCTCTTAGTAGGAGCATTGAGAAATTGTGTTCTGGATGCTAATAGTGTAGTTAATTATTTTTTACATATTAAAAATAATAAAAATTAATGCAATAAAATTGGTTTAAATATTTGTTTCATTGAACAGGGAAAAAATATTTCAAGATACGTTTGGCCTGACCATTCTGTAAAAAGATATATAGGGAGATTAATACATTTCTACAAATTATTTTGCAAAGAATGGAGTAAAGTAAGTAATTAAGAAAAGAAATGGGGGAAAATAGCTAAACCTAAACAAAACAATATGACTATTAATACATACTGCAGATTTATAAAATTATATCCATTGTTACTTTTAAGCACATATTTACAGCTGTCCCATTTTTATCTTTGCTTGGCTGAATATTTTTATGACTTTTACCCCTTACAGATAATGAAATCTTTAAAACCAGTAGAACTGTGTAACTGATGTATTAATTTTTGAAAAATAAAATGTTACGTAAGAATTTTCCATAGAATACTATAACTGCAACAGTTAAACTGAATAGCTATGCAAACTACATCTACAGAATTTATGCTCCTAAGACAGAGTATCTCAGTGCAGATACTCAACTGCTAAACTGAACTGTAAACTGAATTTCTGTAGTTCTTAGTTGGAAAGCAATTTACTTGAATTGGGCATCAGACTCCTCTGGCTAATTTTCCTGATAAGAAAGTATGTGATCTGTCTTGCAGTATAATGAAATCATAGAGTTATTTCTGTTAAGCATTTACATTACTTGGTCTCAATGGCAGCAGCACACTAAATAGGTTGTTAATATAGTAAAAGAAAAACAGTGTATTTGTTGCTTTCATAAAGCTTTATAGTATATGCAATACTTTTGTATAACTTTTATAACCCTCCACATTTCTGCAAGAGGCCAGTTGGCTGATGTTAAAAGAATGCATAAATTTTCTACATTGCTTCCTCTAGAGTGTATGGCAAGAGTTCAATATTTGCAGCTGACTCTATTTAGTAGACAGTAATTCAGAATGGAAAATTACACAATACATGCAGGTCGACACAGTTTAACATAATTGACAGTTTGCTGAGGGACATCCCGGCTGGATTAGCTTGCACAGGGAATAACTGTCTATCTGAAGGTTAGACTAAGGGCACCTATGAAACCATGATATGCAAAGGTACAGCAGCTTTGCAGAGAGATTGCCTCTCTCTTGACCCCACTGCAATAAATACAGAGTCCTATATTCACTCTCTAGGCACTCAAGTAGCATAAAAATATAAACAACAAAATGTAAATGCTCCTTTTATTGGGATGTAAAACTATCTTGTGAGATATTAAAGCACTCATAGCACATTTGTAATGTTTCTAAAATGCTAGAGTATTATTCAGAATTTGACAGCTGGATAGTGCAGCAACAGCAAGAACTGAAAAACACATAGCACCTCTTGTTCTGTGTTTATCTTAATAATATATATACACTGTTCATATATGAGTCTTACTGCAGTAATATTTTTGAGCCTTTTGACAGTGCATAAAAATGTTGAAAAGAAACATAAAAATCTGAGAAACATAGCCAGTGCTATCATTTTGAAATATGTTGCTGTATTTTATCTAAGGAAGGAGTGTAGAGGGAACCTTGGGCCAAGGTTTAACAGCAGTTTACAAAGAAACCAGCTGTTACAACAAATATGTCAGGAATTATTTAGACAATGTTTTTACAGAAATTCTTAGCCTGAGATGTTTGATGACTACATAAATAGTAGATCTGGGTGGATGAAAAGCTAAGTTTTTGTTGCTGGTGTTTTAATTGTTTTAACAATAATCTCAATTTTCGAATGTTCAGTATGGAATTCCAAATATTTATTAAAGCTAAGAATTCACTTGGTAGTTTCAGTTATGAGCTGAATCAAGCACCTTATTTCATAGTCCCTTTATTTTAAAGAAAGAAATAGATCTTGGGGTCTGTCTTCTCTGAATAGAACTGTAGTTCAAGAAGGGTAAAATATGTTGTTCAAAATGTCTTGCTCTCACTTACTTTGAAATCCAGAGTTATCTTGCGCATAACTTGTCTAAATACAGCCAAGTCTAAAAAAAAGAAGTACCTTGATAAAGACAAAGGGAGTGAAAAGAAATTCAGGGGAACTTAGGTAATTGCTCACTAATTAAATATTTCAGTAGTTCTAAAGGAGCATTTTCCTGAATTATGATTTAGCATATTTTTCTTTTTTTTTAATCATTGGTTTATATGTCATAGAGTGTCAGGGATCTAGATCCATAATTAAAATTCTTAAACAGGAAAAAAAAAACATGCAGTGCTTAAATGGAAGAAGGAAATTAAAAAAAAAAAAAAAAAAAAAATTAAGTGTTCAGTCTCCTGAAAGCAAATACTACAACTTCCAAAGAAATAAGTAGGACAAGCACTGGCTGGACTATACTGAACAGTCAGTTTGGCAGAACTTAAGTTTTGATGCAATTATCAAGATGACTCAGTGTAAATGGCACATAAAACAAACAAGAAAACCAACAAACCTCAAGCAAACAAAAAGTCCTTGTATATTCACAATACCATAGTATTTAACTCAGTTCTCCTAAATGTTTTCCAGACGCTTTTTCATGAAGTAGCAAGAAGTGTTTTTTTGCCATATTAAGAGAAATTTATTACCTCAAAATATAATTTCTAATAGAAAAACTATTTTCATATGCAAAGAAAAAAAAAAAGATATGTGTAATTACTGTTACTGGAAAAAAATTAAAAACCTCAAAAAAGGTATGAATTAAAATATTTATATGTATATTTCAGTGTTATGTTTCTAGTGCAGAAGAGAGAAATAGTATATGCTTTAAGTATATGAAAATGTCTTATGCAGAAAGTTTTACTTGAACTAATTAAAATGCAGAATTTAAGAGATTTAAGTTTCCAGCACATGGGATAAGCAAATAATTTAGGAAGTGTTCTTAGGAAATGAGTTGTGTGTATGTATAGAGAAAAAATTATAGGGATTTTATTTTCAAATTCTTTTAGTGACTGAAAAAACTTCAAAAAAAAGAATTGAGAATTGCATATCTTCCATGAGACTCTTTTAATCTAAATTATTTTTCCAATTTTTGGTTCTAAGAAAAGAATTAAGTAAAATAAATATTTAATAGCCCTTGTACTACTTAGTTTCATGGAGTCCTAATGACTCTTTTTGGAAAGTATGACTTTAAATTTAATCAGGCCACAAGAAAAACATGTTTATGTGAGCCATTCCTCCTTAGTTATCAGTTATCTGACTAGAAGCTATCTTGGAGCAAGGCCCTTGTGAACTGTTAGGACAAAATCAATAGCTGAGGAATACATTTTCTGTATTGCAAGATTACTCAAAGATGTCTTGAGAGATCCAGGGACTAATTCATTCACCCTCTGCTGTGGGAATATAATCAGCTACTCATAATTGCCAGTCTTATGAAATACCCAATTCCTGACTCAGCTCTAGTATTTATTCAACAGAAAGATAAGTAGTAAGTTAATCAGCTCTCTCCAGAAATCTCTAAAGCAATTACCTAATTGTTTGACATATTTGATATCTCATGCAAACAGAGGTGCTCAGTTCTAGACAAGCAAGGAAAACTTTTATATTTCTGCAGGTTTTAGGAGTTTTCACTACACATCAACATATTTTCAGTAAAAGAAAACAATAAGGAAGAATTAAGATCAATCAAAACCAGCTGAAAATTGCAGGGGCATCTGCAAAAACAGATTTTTCTTTTAGATTGCCTACTTTTCCAATTATTTACCTCTTCTTTTATATATTAATTGTATAATGTCAGTCACAGAGATTCTGCAAAGCAAATGTATCCTCCATCTACATTGTTGCCATTTCTCATAGAATTGAGTCTAAATATTAAAAAAAAAAAAAGGCACTACTTGGTAGAAATATCCTTTACTTGGAAAAATAGCTGAATAACACCCTTTTTCAAATATTAAAATTTGAGGAAATGAAATGTTGATACAGACAAGAGGCTGCAAAAGAACAAAAAATTATTTTTACCTGTAATATGAAGTTAATTGGAGATTCTGACACTGAGGTGCAAACCAGAGTAGAGCATTCCAGAACAAAGGTTCTTCAGAAGAGAGTAAGAAGATATTCTGGGAAAAGAATTTCACAGAAATTTTTCAAATGTCATTGAAGCATAATTGACTGCTATCTGTGCCTTCAAAACATTTTTTCAGATTACTAAAATAAACAGGTAAAACTCTCAATATATTCATAAGGAATCAGAACAATTAAATTATGTTATTAGATCAATTAATCTCTATTCAGAAATTAATTTCTCTGTATGGAAATTTCCATAAGCACTTAAAAGGAAGCCTCTAAATCATGTCTTTAGTCTTTCAGGTTTTCTCTACTAGTCTCCATCCACTCTTCAGATTTTAAGATTAAGTAATCTTTTCATTTTGCTGTTTTGAACAAAAGATTTGGAATTTGTTTACTTAGCTACAATCTTGTCTAAATAATCCTTTGCATTTTTTTAGGAAAGAAATACAAAATATAAGTATAATATGCTAAATAAAAGAAATAATAAGCATTATTATTGGATTGAGTGTATCTATAACATAGACATGATGCATTTCTGTATTGCAAACTCTTTCCAACATAATCAGCATGATAAGTATTCCTGAGTATATGCAGCAAAATATTCCCTGATTTTGACAGATCTGTTTATGAAATGCTACTCAATAACTTTAAATATATGTTTGAGGATATGTCGACAGGGCCTCCAAAAGTATTTTTTTAACAATAATATCAGTCACAACCTTTAACCATGACTACACAGCAGAACTTATTACCTTCGAGTAGATTTTTCAATTCTTTTTTTTTTTTTTTTCCCTTCTTTAAGAAATTTTAATTTTAATTCCGTGTACAGAATTTTCCTTCTGGACTGCTAGAAGATCAATATGATATTGATACACTTTTCCCATATAGATGTGTTTATATATGTATGTGTGTCTCCAAAACTTCACAGAGATGGTTTGGATTTATTTTACATTTTTCAATGAAACAAAAGTATTGAAATACCTAAGGATTTCTACTGTAGTCAGTAGCACTTTATATATATATTGAGAAAAACTGTGAATGAATAATTTCATTCCAACAGATATGCAAACCAAAATATTGTAGGAGTACTAGCATTACGAAGTCAAGCTTTGAAAAAACATAGAGAGTGCATGAATGGCTGTTTATCTATCTAATAACCTCCCAATTCTTGTCCTAATGCATCCACTATGATGCAAATTTTCTTTGCATGCACCTTTTTTCCCCCAGGAACCCAGTTCTGTAAGTATTCAGGATAGTCAGTGCTCACTGAGTATGTACAAGTGATTCTTTAAATCCTCCTCTACAGCTTCTGTCTACAGAGACAGTTTCTATCTATACAGTCTCTGTTTACAGAAAGCTATCTCAAAAGATTCTCAATTGTTTTACTACTAAATGTTTAAAGTCTTCTCTGAATAGAGCTTTTTATTTGGTTGCTGTGTTTCCTATACTACTGTTTGTACAAGTCTGCTGGGCTAGAGCTACTTTGCTTCACAGTAGCTGGAATGGGGCTGAGTTTGGATTTGTACTGAACACAACGTTGGCAGAAAAAGATGGGTTTTTTTTCATTGGTGAGCAGGGCTTACGCAGAGCCAAGGCCTTTTCTGCTGTTCATACTATCAGGCTGGCAAGGGGATGAGGGTGCCTGGGAACTTAGGAGGAGACACAGCCAACCCCAACTGACTAAAGTGATGTCAAGCCATATGAAGGGGAGAAAGAAGGAAAAAGAGGTGGACACTCAGAATGATGTGCTTGTCTTTGCAAGTTACCACTCCATGTAATGGGACGCTGCTTTCCTGGAGATAGCTGAACTTTTACCTGCCTATGGGAAAGAGCTGTGGTCAGACAGAGATAGTGCTAAAGGCAATTCTGCCTCCAATATAATGCAGCTGTGTAATTATCAAAAAGTGGGAACAGCCTTGCCCTCACAGCTGGGTATGATAAAAGAGTGAGTTAGGTGGTGGAGAGTCAGTTGGAGTCTGCTGGCTGTGCTGTGAGGGGGGAGGGACAGGAGGTCATCTGAGGGACAGATAAGGTAAGTCACTGTATGAGTACTGACAGGGTTAGGTGGCCCTGCTAGAGACAGGAAGCAGTGAGCTAGAACTGCAGAATGAATAGAGAAGGAGAGAAAGAGCCAGACCTGTGGGGAGAGGCCCATAGTTTTGCTACATAGAAAATGTATGAAAGGCTTCTAGATAACATGGTGCTGATAGTTAAAGCCCTCAGAAGTTTTTATTGAAGCAATGTCCACCTCGATGATGATGAGGAGTTAATAAATTCCATGTTTTGTTTGCATGCACAGGTTTTTCTTTCCCTATCAAACTGTCTTGAACTCAACCCACAAATGTTATTGCATTTTCAATTCTCTCCCCAGTCCAGCTGGTGGGGGAGAGAGGGAATGGCTGTGGGGGCTTGATTGCTGCCTGGGTTCAAACCAAGAGAAGAGGGTAGCTTCAGTCTTCCTTAAGGATCAGCTATCTGGCAGAAGTCAAGGAAAATAAGGACTGGTTAATTTCGGGTTGTAGGGAAAATAGGAGGAGGTTTTCTTCTCATTACTGAGTAGCAATGAAGACTGTAAAACGGTACTGGCAATTTCTTCTAAGACGCTTTTGAGGCAGTTCATCAAAATTCTTTCAGATTTCCTCAACTGCTTCATCTTGCCTCTTGGTTCACTTCTGAGCTGGGCTATGTTACAACTAGAATCTGGGGACTAATTGAAAAAAAAAAAAAAAACAAAAACAAAACCTTTGAGAGTGGGAAACTTGTTCTTAGGAATTGTAAATTCTCTTCCTGCAGGAGGATAGCTTCTCCAGGACCAAGAACAGATCTTTGTTAGAGGAGCTTCCTATGATCAGTTCAGTCAATTGATTTGGAAATTCTCATGCATTCTGTTAGGACCAAGAAATAAGTTTTTGTTTCACAATCTGGCACCCTAATTCTAGTTTTTGTATAAATATAATGTGGATATTTGTGTATGCAAGCACACATATAAACATGTGTCCATGGATGGTGTATGATGATTGGCTTCATTAAATGAAAAAAAAAAAAAATTAACAATCCTAAATATCTATAGAGATTAATCTGTCTCAGTATACAGCTATATAAAATCAAAAACTGTAGCGATGTATAAAAAAAAAAACCATATTAAAAGTGTCTAGCTCTTTTATTAAGACTATCCAGATATTTGAAGTACAATTATAAGCTGCTAAACTGCTTCCCAGAATCCAAATAGTAAGGAACTGTGGCAACAGTTAAATAAATGGCAACAGTGCCACAGGCATGTGGCTAAAATGCTAATTTTCCTGTAACTCTGGAAAGAGCAAAACTGGAGCTGGTGAGAATGTGCCTGTGCTACCACACACATCAGAACTTGAGGTCCTCTGGCTGAAAGAAATAGTCAGCATCGTATTGTGACATTGTACTCTTTTTATATTTAAAGCTTTGAGAGGAAGCTTTTGATTTTATTTTTCAAAGTTGCCTGTGGTAGTAAGCTTGGAAAACACCGTTGTATGCAACAGCCAAATAACTGCAAACTGCAAGAGATTTCAAAGTCAGTTATCTAAACCATATCCCAGAGGATTCCTTGCTTTTAAATACTAGTCTCCAAGCTGAATATTTTACTTTATTTTCTGTAGTTATATTCTGGTGGCCACATTATTCCCATTTTAATTTATTTTATGTATCTAGACCCATAATAATAAATTAAAGACTCAGCTAAAGACGCTTAGGAAAAACATGGTAGTTTGATGTGCATATACACATTGAGCTATCCATTCTAGGTAGAGTGCCTGAATGGCAGTAATATCCTCTTGAGCTGGGATACCTCTCAGGGTTGTTTTTGGGTGAGAGAGAACTTCTACTAATGTTAGATCTTTGGATGAGCCAAATTCGAGCTCTTGAATAACTGCTGGATTGCACACCACGTAACTCTGTCCTTGAGCAAAAACACTAAAGTTTGAGTTCCGTAACTGAGACTTAAAAACCCTTATCCAAAGACGAGATATCACTTGTTTCCATTTCTTCCATTACATATAAACCATTGTCCAAGTCCGAGACTAAGATAGGACTCGGCCATACCTAAGGTCCATCAGGAGTCGGGAAATTGACAGAGTCCACTCTGAATCTCACAACTCAACAGGAGTGTGCCCTTTACACTTTCTTGTCTACAGCCTCTACATCAATCATTCTAGCTCAATTCTAATCCAATTTTCCTGTAAATGTTTCTTCCATGCAGTAATAAAATGAACCTTTGCCAAACTGCAATTTTACATCATATTAAAATGACTTTTGCTAATACCTTCGATGGTGATCCTTTAAGCAATCTAAATCACTCATTCCTGACTAACTGGCGAGTCAGCAGGATCTGAAATCAGGATTAATGACAAGAGCTAGGGGAGCAGAGGTATCACAGGTATGTAAATCTGAATTTCAATGACTTGTATTTGCACAGGATGCATCTTCCTTTAAAACTTGGAGTCAGAAGCCGTTACCTACTGCACAACCCTCCTGCAGTCCACTATAAACTCCTCTATGCTTCTCCTATAAAAGGTCTGTAAAATTGCCTTTTATTCACCAACGTTTTGGTTAAGGGGAAATATTTTAACTGAATGTCTTTCTGTTAAAACACTCTCACCTTCAAAAGTAGTCCATATTTGTCAAATATAGACTCACAAATACAAATTTCTACAAAATCTTAAAAAGAAATCATCCTTAAAAAAGAATAGCTAAAGTAACAGATGTTATCCTTACTTTCTTTTAATGAAGAACCTTAGTTGCATATATCCTGAAAAAGATGAAGAATTTAATGAAACAGGAGTTCAGCATCTAACTTCAACTTTGGGTCTGATGTATGTGAAGTTTATTAGGATGTTATAGTTGTACAAGAGCCTGGACAAAGAAATCTTTTAACACTCACTGAAGTGGCCTGAGGACACAGCTATGTAATAGATGGAGTTTATGGATTATTAACTGAATAGAAGGTGAAAATAAATTGGAAGTCCAGCACCTGTGCACTCTGGATCTTTTATTACAGAACAATGCACCTGATATACCAAAAATGACAGCTTAAACTTTACAGTGGTGGTTTTATTTGTTGCTAGATTGAGGATTTTTTTTCACTTCTGTTCTGTTAATGCTAGATCATTACTCTTGAAAACTAATATTACTGGAATATCTTCCAACTATATGTATAGGTTGAACTCAAAATGGAAAATGTATGAGGCAGAATATACATAGTACTATATTATTGTAGCA
Organism: Sylvia borin; assembly: GCA_014839755.1. Lineage (NCBI taxonomy): Eukaryota > Metazoa > Chordata > Aves > Passeriformes > Sylviidae > Sylvia > Sylvia borin. Next base: position 55,718,007 of record CM025958.1, on the reverse strand, counting down.
TATGTAGTTGATGTTGATATTAATATTACTTCAAGATTTACCTAAGCATTTGAGTGTGAAGAGAAAAAGGAAGATTTTGTACATATTTATCAGCTAACTATTTGAAGGTTTTTACTTTCTGCCTTGACATATTTTTCAGTTTTAAAATTCTCTTCTGATATGAAGCCTTCCATATTTACATAAAAGTTGGATGAATAATTGATATTATATCATCTGATAATTAATTTGCCATTTTCTGAGGTTCATCCATTAATCAGCTCTTAATACAAGCAGCATGATATGTGATTGTGTCATGACTGACATTGCAATACAAGGAGAAAACCTAAAGTACAAAAAAAAAATTGTAGTTAAAGCAAAAGCAGTTATTGAAAATAACTTTGAGATTTAACCAAACTCTTATGTAGAAAAAGAAATATTAAAAAAAAACCAAAAAACAAAAAAAAACCAAAAACTTAGACCAAAACTACTTACTATTTATCTTTTTACTTCAGATTTTCTGTTCAAATCAGTACAAACTCATGTGAACCCAAAAGTTTAAGGTTATTTGAGCACCTCAATACATCAGACAATTTAGTATTTGAATATAGCATCTTACCTGTTACATCATCACCACTCAGAGCCTTCAAAAGCACACATGGATGAAACATATTTGTGAATACTTACATCTTCTAAATATGTTCACCTCATGAGACAAAAATGGTTCTTTATACTTTTGCCAGGGAAGGAGTGACAGGTGGTGGGTAGTAGGGAATTTTATCTATGTAATTTCTTATGCAAATATCAAGAAAATAGCATTTCAACTAAAAGAATCCTCTTTTTGCAGAATGATTTTAAAGTGCAGAAAACCAGGGAATGTTAAATAAAGATTTTTCACATCCTAGTTGTAGTAATTATTCACAATGCCTTCTGAAATTCTATTTACTTACATTCTTATGCTGTGCATTTAAAATAAATTACTGTGAAATACCATGATGCCTTAAATTTTAGCTTTCATGTTTCCAGATTCTGTGCTGCCTAGGGATGTAGTTCTCAGCCTCATATTAAGTGCTAGTAAACTCTCTTCAAAGAGTAAGTAAACAAAGCAAATCCTTTTCCTGCTAGTGATTGAGGACAATTTGGGCTTTTCAGGACCAAAAGCACATACAACGGAGGACTGAAGGGAGATGCAAGAATGATAAGACCTCACAACGTGAAGCTGTGATTGAACAATTAAACCCCAAAATGCAGATGGACCAAAACTTATAAAAGTGTAAGGCCTCGTGACCCATCATCCATTTTGTGGCCATTCTAAATCCACCCTGTGTGCAGCCCTGGTCAGGCTCCTGTCCTGCCCAAGGTGTATCCTTAAACGCCTTTCAATAAATATCTACTTTATTCTCTAGCTCTGTCCAGTCAGCCTTCTCAAAGCATCACTATATGGCCTGTTGAATTGAACTTCAGAAAATTTTCCAGCAACTTGGCAAATATATACTGTGAAACACCTCCTGACCTAAGCTGTCAGGAGTCTGCCCTGTATGGGAAGTTGAGGGTACACTCGATATCACTGTCTGTGTCATTGAAGCTATTCAGAAGCACCCATCCCAAGGCAGAGCCCTGGGCAACGCCTCTTATCACCAGCTTCCAGCAGCTCTGTCCGTCTAGCTGATTTCTTATCCACTGAATAGTCCACCCTTCAAAGCCTTCTTTTCAATTTGGAGATAAGGATGGCCTGTGGGACTGTGTCAAAAGCCATACAGAAATCTAGGTATGTTACATTTGTTAGTCTTCCCTCATTGACTATGCAACATCCTTTGGGGTAATTTTCCAGAATCCCATGAAGTTATTTTTACCATTTACATAGAAGAATACAAACAAAATTAGTTTAAAAGCAATGCAGTATTTTGAACTTAATAGATCTTCAGTTTGTTGCAGTTTGCAACTTACAGGAAGTATACGAAAAGAACATAAATTTCTAATCTCTTAATTGTTTCTTGTGGTTTTGATGACAGCTTTCTGAGAGAAAATCATTTAAAATCTTTGTAGACATCCAGTATCTCGAGTACCTTTTAGTTGCCTTTGAGATAGAGAGTAAGACAATCTGGAATAAAATGTAATATGAATATAAATCCATCCATCATCTCCAAAATATTGGTTACATAAGATAACTCTTTTGGATTCTTTTTACTGGAATACAAATACCTGTTGCATAAGAGGTGGTTGTAGAGGTAATATATTGAACCTCTGGCTTTTGTTGAGTATATCCTGATTCACTATTTGTGAAAGTGGGATTTCTACACTTTGTCTACCATATATTAAGTTGTTGGTCACTCCTCAAGACAGAGATCTCAATTAAATTTGGCAGGAAATCATTCTGCAGGTAGACAGATATCCACAGCAGACAGTTATCAGCAAGGTTTTCCAAGATCTTAACAGAAAAAGATGTTTGTATATTGGGGAAAAAGAAAAGGAGCCTAGGTCTTGGTGAAAGAGAAGAGTATACCCAAGATGAATGGTACTCGAATATGGCTCATATTTTGCTGCAGGAGACCAGTTGATTTCTTAGAAGAAATCAAGTTCAGCAATGACTTTCCTAATCAATGTATTTCTGAACTGAAGAGAAAAAATTTGATGCTGTTTCATTTGTGTTATGATTGATATCTTATGCCCAGTCCTAAAAACTTCACAAAATTGGATAGAAAGAAGTTAAGAATATTTCATTTCTTCTACTGTTATGAAATATTGCATGAAAAAAACAACAGGCTCTCTTGGATATGAAGAGCTACATAATCATTTGAAAGAACTGGAAGAGCAGAAACGAGAACTAAGGATGGAAAAATGTCTTCGGCTTGGAAAACCTTCTTTTTTATCAGAGTAAATTCTAATCTTAAAATTTTAATATAGGCTTAGCATTTAATGATGTAAAACCATCACAGAGTATGTTGCTTTCCTTTGTGTTTCAGGAAAAGCATATAATCTTTAATTTGTATTGTTTGTAGTCAGCCTCACAATACCTATTTAGACACTTTTTTCTTAAATTGACAATTGATTTTCTCTTTTTGTATCATCAGGTATCTTCTACTAGTAATGTCTCTTTTCTGAAATTAATGGAATGAAAAAGAGATTTTATCTTCATATTATAGCATCACATTCCACAGTGCGCATTAATATATTGGAAAGTAGTTCAATTACAATTGAACCTTTGATACAGCTTGAAAAAATGAGTTTGATATTCATATCACTAACTTAACTAGGCATTTGAGTCTCAGTTTCCCTATCCCCTTCTGCTTTTTTTTCAGTTTTTTTGTTTCTTTGTTTGTAGTTTGGGTGTTTTAAGAAAACACTAACTTGCAGTGGACAAAGGAGAACCCCACATTCTATGTAGTGTGTCACTACAGAAAATAATCAAGTTGGTCACTGAGTTCATGATGACATATTTTGATGCCTAATGATTAGATTTCTAAAGAAAAGAAAGATTAGTTTGGGAAGGGTTCATAAGTTATGATTGGACTTTTCTCCTATATTTTACTTTCAAATAATTTTACAGTAGTAAAATATCTTTTTACTATTTAATACATCATAAAATCATAAATTTGGAATTAAAATAGATAAATGTAAACATCTAATGTACCCATTTTATAATACAAAACATATATTGATTTTAGCTACTTCAATCTGTATTGAAGTAAGAGTCATTGTTGGAATTTTAAGGACTTGAAGACTTGTGCATAGAATGAAATTCTGTTTAATAGCTTACCTGGTTGTAAATTAGATTAGCTGTTTTAAAAGAAATAACTAGAAGGCACCTGAGATATCTGGGAGTAGAAAGATATATGATGTTGACAAACAAAAAGTAATTTCCTTTTGGGTTTTGTAGTTGAGGATAAGACCTCAGGATAAGTTAATCTGCTGAATCAGAGTAATGTTCAGAGAAACACCAATCTAATTTAATTTTCAATACTGTAAAGAGCAGGTATTACCTGCAGTGGTTAAACTGATTATTTCACAAAGAAATTCATAAATGCTACTGTTGAGAAATAAAATTGCTCTATAACATCTCAAATGAGATTCCAAGATTACAATGAAAGCGTGTTGTGCTGAAAGTCAATAATGTGAACAACTTCAGTGTGAATGGAGATTTAAAAAAAAAAGCTCAAGCAGCATCATGTAGTAAAGAGGTGTGTGACATAAATGAGCTTTGTTTTTCAAATCAGTGGATCATTGGGAAGAGGCAAAGTCAAGCCTTTGCTTTCCCATGCTTTGAAATTCAGCTCAAATATTTCATTGAATTGATGGTTGTGTGTGGGTTCCCCCCCCCCCTTTTTTTTTTTATTGTCACTAGAATATAGGGACATTTCAGGTGTACTTTGGTAGTGTACATGGTTTCCACGGTACTTTAAAAATGTATCCATTCACATTGTAATTGCAGCCTACAGCTCGTTTTAACCTAAGTTACTCTATGATATCATCATCAAAAGTAAATTGCATGTCGTTATTTCTGCATAGTGATTAATAATAGAATCGTAATAATAGTAATTAATATTAATAGTTTAATAATAGTAATTAATACTAGAATCTACAGTGACTCTTTTGTTTCCTGAGTCTTCTCCCCTTTCAGAACAGGTGTGGATAACATTTGAGTATGTTACTTAAGTATCTTAATGATATTGTTGAAAGAATTAAGATGGAATGGAACTGCAATATCAAATTAATTATATCTGCAGTGCTTCTCATTTCAATAGAAGCTAAGGCTTACAGAAAAAAACAAAACAAAAACAAAACAAAACCCAAACAACTATGTTCTTTAAGAACTTTCCATCAAAACTTAAAATTCCAAAAGTTACTTCAAGAATGCTTCTTAAGACAGAATTTCTTTTTTCCAAATAGATGGATATGGAATTGCTGTATCTTAATTCTCCAAAACCCTGGTTACCAATTCTAAGTAAGCTGGTGACAATTTTCAAATATCATGACAACTCTAAAACATAATATGCTGGCTAAGTAGCTGGGTCATTAATTCCAAATGTCTTACACTCTGGTGTCCTGAGTTAATACTTTCAAAAGAGATAGTAATGAATATCTTGATATGGTCAGAATGCCTTTCTAACCAGAGTGCAGTGCAAAATCTCAGAGAAAGATCTTGACATTTTTCTTCTGGTGTATAATATCAAACACCTAGGAGTAACTTTGCAAGTGGGACTGCAGGTTTTATTTGTTAGGGTATTTTTTAACTACATATTGCATCATCAATATTACACACATAGAAAAAGTCATCCAGGTTGAAAGGTGTTTCCTGAGATGATCAAGTTCAAGCCCCCTGCTCAAGCAGTAACTTCTAGAACAAGTTGATGATCATTCTGCCATTGCCAAAAATTCCTTGGTGCTTGTTCACTGAAGAGTTACTCGCTTTTATGTAGAAGTAAATAGCAATAAGAAAGACAAGACAATTTTTCAAAATGCAAATCCTGATTTAACTATGCAGAACGTGATCTTTGTTTTGGTTGGAAAATATTATTTGTACAGACATTTTTAATTTGTGGAAATCTCCACAGAGGAAGTTCCTTTCTGAGAACATAGATATCCTGGTGTGAACAACTGTATTTATTCTGGAAATGTCCCCCGTATTGTCCTAGTTAAACAGATGTGTGGCATTTAGGAGGCAGGCAGAAAACTTGAGTGTTTTAAATTCTTTGGCTGTCTTGGATATGAAGAGCTACACAACCATTTAACAGAACTGGAACAGCAGAAACAAGAACTAAAAAGAATACTTAAAGAACAGAACAAGCCTTATGCCAAGATCCACCTTCTGGCACTTAAAATATGTTCAACTAAATGACGTGTGGAAAGCCAATGTCTCGATAAATATTTCAGGTGGTTCTAAGCAGTACTCCAAATAACTATGTCTTAAATACAGCAAAACAAGTATTTAAATTTACAGGAGCTTGGTGTAACCTTCATAACTAGGACAATACAAATGAATTTGATTGAATACAGGAATACATGGAATCAGTTGCTTTCTGGGATTTAAACTACAGGTATATTCACTATACCTTTCAGATAATGGAATTTATCAACAGCCGTAACTTAATATGTCAACTCCAACATATGACAAAATTCCAACCTGAGTCAAAAGGTCTGTTTTGCCTTCTTTGACTCGATTGATCAAAAAGAGGGTGTAGTTCAACCACAACAAAAAAGATCTTGCAGAAAATCTTGTGAATCTCATTCTTATAGGAATGTAATAATTTTTAAAAATATGAATAAACGTGATGATCAGCAAACATCCTTATTAGTGTCTGGGAAGAATGCTAAAATCACTGAGGTATTGATAATATTAGCATTTATGGAGCTATTTTCTCTGAATTTCATCTTTATAAAATAATATTGAGCTCATTTCACCTTTTCTTTTGTCTCAAGAGGAATCTATTCTAGTCTGTAAATTATAAAATTGTCCACGGTTCTGCTTATTCAGATATTTATAACCTCTATTGTGATATTTCTCAATTCATAATAGTTAATCCTTAGAGCACTCTTTTGCCATTCTGATAAAGTGCTGAAGACTTCAGATGGAATAAAATAAATACAGGAATTCAGCAGATAAGCAGGTTGATAACTTCTGCCTAGGAAAAAACATATAGCAACATGTTCTAGTGTTACTTAAAACAACAAAAAAAACCCGCAAACCAATCAAACAACAACCACACACGAAAAAAAGAAATCCAGCCCTGATTTCCTGGCTATCTTTTTCTGGATTAATTATGTTTTTCTTTCTGAAACTTTCAACATATCTTGTAAAATGATTAACTTTTTCAGTCTTCACAAAGTTATGTTATATATGATGGAGTGTTACTGAAAAACACTTAATCAAAACTTTCATGAGAGGCAAGGAAATACTTTGAAAAATTATCTCATTCACAGGTGTTGCATTTAGTTGGTTTGAGTAAGTTTCTGTTTTGCTGTAGTTGTTTTTGCTAAGTTTAGACAGATTATGAATCAAGCGCTGTTTTAACATGTCAACCAGTATGCACTGAACAGGTTCCACACAAGGAACTTATTACAAAACCAATAAATCTACAAAATTAATTATTTCATAATCTCCACTTCTCCCTTGGCTCTCATCTCCTTGTAGTGGACCTCACCTCTCCCTGCTGCTCTGCCTCTGACACTCAACGAGGATGGCTGTGACCTTTAAACTCCCCAAAACAGGATTTACCATGACCCCATACCTCTAAGTCTTCCATACAATGTTCCTTTCCCAGGCAGATGTACTTGAGCTGCTTCTGTGTGGCCTGAGAAAGCCCTCCAATGGTCCACAACTATTACCTGAATTCCCAGAAGATCCCTCATAAGACCCAATCTCTCCAAGCTGCAAGCACACACTGCACTGGGAAGAAAGGCCTGGACATGGATGTACAGACAGTGTAAATGTATTTGCATGCACTGGCATGAGGATTGTCGGTTTCAAATGCTGTTACAGTCCCGACTGGTTTTGTTTTACATTCTTTGTGCCAGTCCATCTTCTCAAGGGAAGAATATCTTAAAGTCTTCAGAAAGAAACTTCTATTTAATAAATTACCAGGGCGTGCTTCTAAGAGAAGAAAAAAGAAAAAAAAAAAAAAACTCGTACAAAACACTGCTAACACAAAGTTAATTTATTGATAGCAAGTAGCTGAAGGTAAATCTCCCTGTGATTATGCAAAACACAGTCTGAATTAACACCTTATTGATTAGTTGAAAAAAGAAAGCTGGTAAAGCTAAATAAAAGGTTCCCTGGAATAATTTAAAAAATAATTCAAAGTAATCCTCAGATTTAATTTCTTCCCTTTGGGGACTGTCAAAGAGTTTTCTAGTTGCCTCATGTTGACTACACATTTCCTGCCCTACATAGGTCAGTCAGCAGTCAAAGTTCCTGAAGCACAACTTGTGCAAATGTGTCAATTTTTTTCCTACAATTTTATAATTCCATGTACAGAGCTAGTCATCTTCATTTTACCTTATGATCAATAAATACAAAAAAAAGTACTTCTGAGGAGCAATTAGTGTAGCTTTGTGTGGGCAGCTACTTTAGGACTAAAAGAATCACTCCAAAAATGTATCCATATTTATCCCTTGACATTAAAGGGTAAGTGGCTATAATGACAGCCTGCAGTGCATAACTCAGGTGTCTTTGTGCATTCTAAGCATCCAGAATTAAGAGGTGGATCCCATTTAAATTCCTAGAGAGTTTTTTGAGCTAAAACCAGATCTAGGAAATTAAAAACTCCAACATCTAATGTGGCTGTTTTCATTCAGTTTCCAAGTGAAGTTGCCTCATATCTGGTTAGTAACCACAGAACATTTCTGCTGTTTTTGAAACAGTGACTTATACAACCATAGAATTGTTTGGATTGGAAAGGATCTTTAAAATAAGCTGGTACAGTCTCCCCTGCAATGAGTAGAGACATATTCAACGAGAAATTGACATTTCTCTAGCAATAATACTAATTTAAGTAGTCTTTCTGCCTCTGTGGAATGGCTGTTTGTAGATGTTAGGACAGTAGAAAAAATTATTAAAAAAAAAAAGGATAGATACTGGCTTAAATAGATGCTCAAAGTGACTGTGAGACAAAATGGTGCTCAGATACAACAGGAAACATGAAGTAATAGGAAAAGTTAGAGATGTAGTCTTTGCAACTGTTGTTTCACATGAACTTAGATACGAATTTCAGGAATATAGTCAGGCATCTCTATGAATGCTAAACTGGAATGCAAAACTATTGCCTCTTTTTGTAGTACCAGGGTTATGTATTTAATTTTTTCTTACTATAAAATTAATAGTCTAGAAGAACTCAAATTAAATTCACCCTTGAAGAGCTGAGTTCTCTCCAATGATTATAAAGAAGTTTCTGAAGTATAGAAATCTGCATTGTTTCCATCTATTAACCTTTTTGCCATACTTATCAAAGTTCAAATGCACACAAAAACCTGGGTGTAGGGCATTGTATTCTTTCTAGTTACATCAAAAGAGATCTTGACCATAACAGACTTTTTTCATTAATACGTGAAATTTTGTAACTTTTTTGCTTGGGAACATTAACTGCAGGCCTTTCCAGATGATACACAGAGGACAATGCAAAAGGTAGTTAAACAAATTTTATCCCTGAAACCATCACTTAATGAAACACACTTAAATATAAGTTTAAAATCACTCTTGACTACATGAGAATAGTAGTTGAGATAATGTGTGTTTTTTCTTCCCTCTTCATTTAGAAAACTGTATGACAGATATGGAAAGCCTATACTTAGGATGCCTACTGCAGTGGTATCACAATGTATACAGTCTATGTTTATGTTTTTAGAAACAGTATGTGTTAACAAATTTTTTTGCAAGTAACTCCCAGATTTTCTGAAAGAAGCTTATGATTGAGCAGTTTAGATTGAATTTGTTTATGGCAATAAATAGCCACTTTTTTACCAAATTCTTCCGTCCTATAACTTCTGTATCTACTATATTCTATTATACTTTCTTTCCTTCATAGTAGCTCTGTTAATTCTGTTTTTCTCTTTTCTTTTCTTTTCTTTTTTCTTTTCTTTTCTTTTCTTTTCTTTTCTTTTCTTTTCTTTTCTTTTCTTTTCTTTTCTTTTCTTTTCTTTTCTTTTCTTTTCTTTTCTTTTCTCTTCTCTTCTCTTCTCTTTTCTTTTCTTCTTTTCTTTTTTCTTCACAGGGCTGCTATTGGTATAGTTATTTAAAAAAAGGTGTGTGACTCATAAGAAGTGAAGATTAGTACAGAGCTATATACCTGAAAGAACAGTGATTTATTTTCCATCCACCCCCCTTCCTCTTTCTTTCCTTCCTTTATTCTTATTTATTAATTTATTTATATTTTGTTTTATCATATAGCATTCTGGCACTTAGTAAATGAACAAAAAACCCTCTACAAACACATGCAAATAACATAACTTTCATAAAAGTTTCATTTCATTGTTAGTAATTATTAAAATTAAGCCATACATCAGAAGCTTATGTACTCAAGTTCAAGTGTTTTTTCAATCGTATTAAAAGGATAATATTCTGGATATATTTTAATGGGTCTAGATGTTTTTCCTCATTAAAACACATTTTAAACTAAATTAATTCTTATTCCAAGACGTAAAAGAGACTATTTAAATTGTACAAGGTTTATTGTCTTTTCATTGACTTAAGTCAGCATTGATGTTTAAATATAAGAGAGAATTTATATAGTTTATTTTTATCCTCTTTCTTTCTCTTTATGTATCTTATAATTGTATTACAATTGCTTCTCGTTAAAAAAAAGAAAACTGCACAGAAATTGAATTCAGTAACATTAGAGATGAACATCAATTATGTCAGAATCCCTAAGGACCGTGTTGTCATTACATGCTAAAAGATCTGATTGAACTCCATACTAGCTCACAAGTCTGATTGTATGACAATTAAAAGAAATGAGACATGCATTAACTTTAAATATCACTTATATTTCAAGTCTATATATATTAAAAATGGAAGTATCCATTTTGTCCTATCTGCTATAATGTACTTGGCTTTGTAAATGCAACAGCTGTACCAAATGAAGAAAATCATTCTTCATTTCCTCAGTATTTTCCAGAATCATGTATGTGCAGCATAGCTCTGGAAATTCCCTAGATGGACAAAAATCACAGTAGTGGACAGGATATAAAGGTCAAAAGTGATGTAGATTTAGTGGCTTGCATTCAGTCCTTGTCAATGCTCTCATGTGGCCTTGGTCAGAAATGAAAATACTTTTAAATATGAAAAAAAAAATTAAACAAAAGCTAGTATGACCAGGTTAGTTGTTGATATAAATTAATGGACTTTAAAAAATAGTAATTTCTTGCTCAAAGCAAAATAAAATATAGTGTTATCTGCCTTGGTAGTAAATTCAGAAGTGGAAAATATAACCAGGAACATAGAAGTAGGCATAAAAAGTACTCCTATCAACACTATCAGAAACTTTAATACTATCCAACCTCTGTAAATAGAAAAAGTATTTTCATCTCTTTCAAGTGACATTGTTTTTTTATCTCAGTTTTCATTTTAACACAAGACAATGGTCTGAAGGACCTTTTCTTATTTCTCTTCTCAATTTGTAGAGAAGACAGACCATTGCTGTTTTCCAATGCAATGAGACAGATTATGAACCATGGTAGACTTCAATCCACTGGGATTTTAGAAACATCTACTAATACCATATTTTCACTTCAATTCCTTCACTCATTGTCTAGTCTCAAGATTAGAGAGAGAAGAGGAGTGTAGGAAGGGGAACAGAAAAAAAATTTAAGAACTGCAATTCTGTGATTATTTCACTTGTTTAGAACATGGTGCAAATAACACCAAGGCTGCAGGTTTAACCCTTGTATGTGTCATTCAGTTAAGAGTTGGACTTGATCCTTTAGGCTCCCTTCTAACTCAGAATACTATGCAAAATTTGCCTGCTTAATTACATGCCCTTACTTAAAGTGTTTGTTAAGAATTATTGGGTTGTTGAACTAAATCTCTAGTAACAGTTTTTCTCTCTCTCACTGTTTACTCCTTGGTGTCTCATTGTGGTGTGGTGTACTGTACTTTATAAATACATGAAGAAGAAGAAGGATGACTCTTTGAGAGTGCTTTGACTTTACACTGCAATTAACTTGAAAATACATGAAGTCTTTATTTCTTCTGATATTTTTCTCCCTTCTCAACCTAAACATAATGATCTAACACTATCAAGATTTATTTTAATTAGACAAAAGAAAATTATTTTCCATCACTAGCACAAACAGTTAAATAACCCACCTTCGCTTCCAACACCCCCACACCCCCATTATCACTTTAATACTTATCTAATTTATCCTTTGAGTAGAAACATAGAATGATACTCAAGTCTACACTGATTGTACGTTAATTTACACTATTTTTTTCAATTTTGCTGTGACAAATCCCAAAGCTGTAAAGATTGCTCATAGTGAGAGCCAGAGACTTGTTCAGACATTATCTCCTCCTAAGCATCACCTAAGAGTTTTTCTGCTTTCTTCCTGGCAACAGTTCTTCTATCTTTTCTCCTTCCAGCCTTTTCCAAGGCTGTAGACCTTCAAAATCCCTGTCCAGATGACATCAGAAACTGATAGCCTTTGACTTATATCATCTCCAAGATTATCCAATGCTGACTTGGCTTTTTCACTCATTAGTATAAGAAAGGAGAGTAAAAGGGTATACAGAAGATAGACCTGTCAAAACTCTTACACGAAGACTATCCAATTCTTAAGGACTCTATGACTGCATGTAACCTACCAATCCCAAACAAGATGTGAATCGATGATTATTCAGCAGTCAAGAATGAAAAGAAAAGAAAGTTTTCTTCTGTCATTACAAAAGAGTTTTCTTTTTGTAATGTTCTGGGGTTTGTTTGTTTGTTTGTTTTTGTTTTGTTTTTGTTTTGTTTTTGTTTTGTTTTTGTTTTGTTGTTGTTGTTGTTGTTTTTTACAATTTTACATTTTTTAAGTATTTTAAGCTTCTGGAATATACCTATTGTGCAACAAAAATACTGCCTTATTTTTACTATTGCAGGTGACTAGAGGTGTGGCTGACTGACTCAAATCAAGAGCTGGGAAGTGGTGGGAAACAAGGCAAGCAAGCTCTGCATAGATGGGATGGTGCATAGCTTCCCCCAGCCCCCTGGAGCCTTCTTGTATTGCTCTCTGAAACACATGAGCATTTAGAAAGTCAGTGCCAGCCCCCACTGCCGTGAGGGTGGTCGACTGCATGGGCCAGCTGGGAATGTTCTGGCTCTGTGTAAAATGCAGGCACAAGACTTTAGTGCTGAAATTAGCACAAACTTTTATTCAGTAGACTAGAATAGAACATGACCACATGGCATGCTTCACTACCCTCGATTTAAAACCCCCTGAAGTCATGCTGAATCTCAAAGTGTTGATTATCTTTCTCTCTTCCTCTTTCTCTTCCTCTTCCTATTCCTCTACTTCCTCTTTCTTTTTCATGTCTTCTCCTCAAACTACATTGTAAGTCAGACGAAGAAAAATTCCAGTCATTGCCTTGTCAAAGTGCCTTTTTGTGTCTGGAAACAAGTTGAAGTGTGCTAAAGTAAACTTTGCAAAATGATCTATTCCCTTGAAGTTCTAAACCTTGCAAGTAAAATTTGGTTTTGAACCTCTGAAGAATTTTGTAGTTTCTCCTGCTCATTGCCCATGGTAAGTGCAAATACCTTTCCCTAAAGCCGCTGGGTAGCTTAGGACATTGCAACTGTCTGGAAAATTGGTTCAAACACACCAATTTTTCCCCCTTCATTTAAATGCTATGATAGCAAATAAACAGAAATTACTTACACTATACTATCCTATCAAACAAATACACTGCAATGTACTAGTAATCTAAAAGGGAAAAAACATAGACACTTACCTGTACTGTTAAATTGCTGCATACACCTTGATGGGTTTTGGTGTGGCCAACAAATTTCCAGACAACACACACAAGTGAGACACTTAGTATGGATGTCCTTGAACTTACGCTCAGGTGTTACTGTCTTTGGGCTAGCACTGTGATAATCTTCAGCAAACTTTAATAGTAATTCAAAATAGTTTACTATTTAAGTGCCCGGTTGTCACTGTATTTAATAGAGATAAATTTGAAACAGCAATTTCATTTTTTGCAAAAACACATATGAAGGTCAATGAAATAGTCTAAAAGCATTAGGCCAGCCTAGCAGTTAAAACCCCTCAATATATGTGATCAGTCTTGAGGTGGAAATATATATAGATAAAGCAAAAGGAATAAAACTAAGTGCGGTACATGCTGCCACCCAGTAACTAGGCAAATTTCTCTCAGGAAGACTATGACACAACAGAACTATGAGTAATGATTCAGTTCCTTGAATAACACATTTTTTTCCCATGATACTGAAGAACGGAGTACTTTCATTATCTAAATAACAAAACAAATGCTTATTAAAGGAAAAGGAATTACAAGGTTGAAATTTGTATAACTGCTGAGCTTTTACCTTCATAAATACACCATGTTTGTCTGCATTGCCAGTGACTGCAAATCACACATTTTTATAACTTCATTTTAGTTTGGATTGGAGGAAACACATTAACTAACAGATAATGAAAATGTCACATCAAATTCTTCATGTGTTCAAGTTCATTTCTCTATAATGCCATTAATTTGTAGTGAGATATATTTCGGGAAATTCATTATCAGTTTATTTCTAGTATCAAAATAAGGATTACTCAAGTGTTATATCTACGTAAGTTTTATTTTAAATTCTAATTGTTGTCTAATCTTAAGAATACTAATGAGTGTGTAGCAAGGCTCTAGTAGTAATATGGCCAACATCATAATGTGTAATTCAGTTGGGAAAATAGATCATTCTGAGGGCAACATAATGATCCATGAACTTCTGTTAATTGATGAAGCATTCCCAAAGGAATCTCCTCAGATATGGAAAAAAATATTTCTGAGTTAGTGTGATCAGGGGGATACATCTTTACTATCTTTCTGACAGAGGTATCTCATTGTATTTATTGCAACAGACGAGAAAGTTTTAAAGAAGAGGTTTGTAGTTAATATCTTAAAATGGTTATTATTCAACAGAAAAAAACCTTTTCACAGGTTGTGAAAGAGAAACACTTGATCTAGATTTCTTGTTTTAGGAAGAAAAAACATACTATTTTTATTACGCTTTTAGAGTATGCACTTTAAAAACCGTAGTTTTTGATTTTTAAATAATTTTCTATTTTACTGCTTACCATTCAACTACTAATTGGCTTCACTGCTGTAAAAAAAATCCAAAAACATTGCAGCTGAAAAAAAATTAAGGAAAACATTGATTAAATATAAAATACAGTATAAACCCAAGTCTGGGAATGTGCTACATCTAGTCTAGAACTAGACGCCAGACATTTCTGATAAAGGGGGATTTCTGATACAATGGGTTGCTTGCATTAGAAATAGCATAGCCAACAGGACCAAGGCAGTTATCATTCCCTGCACTGGGCATTGTTGAGGCTGCACTTCAAGTCCTGGGTTCAGTTTTGGGCTCCTCATTACAAGAAAACCCTTGAAACACTGAAGCATATCCAGAGAAGAGAAATAAAGCTGGTCAAGGGTCTGGAACACAAGTCTTATAAGGAGCGGTGAGGGAGTTGGGGACGTTCAACCTCAACAAAAGAAGGCTCAGGGGAAACCTTATTCCTCCGTAAAAGGAAGTTGTAATTGGAAGAGGATTGGTATCTTTGTCCAAGTAAAAAAATAATAAGACAAGAGAAAATGGCCTCAAGCTGTGCCAGGGGAGGTTTAGATTAGAGATCACAGAAACTTTCTTCACCAAAAGGGATGTCAAACACTAGAACAGGCTGTCCATGGAAATAATGGAGGCCCCCAACCAAGAGATACTTAAAAGACTTGTAGATTTGATGCTTAGAGACATGGTTAGTGATGGACTTGGCAGTGTTTGACCACTGAAATTGACCTTAAGGTCAGTTTTGCAACTTCAAGGGTATTTTGCAACCCAAATGATAGTATGACTCTATTCTCTCATTTATATAGAGTGGCTGCAAGAGCAGAACCACACCAATTAGTGACATATAGTCTAAAATTTGTTTAACATGGGGGATGTGTAGAGTTGGTGGATAGTTATTCCAAAACCCAGATTTCTGTTCTGCAAGACATACACCTCACACATACCAGTCAGGTTCACAGTCTCTCCATATCCAGTTCAGACCAACATCATGGATCCAGGTAAGCAGGACTCTCCTCATTGACTGATGTGTTGGGCTAACCCTGGTTGGATGCCAGGCACCCACCAGATCTTCTCCATCCCTCCCCTCTGCAGCTGGACAGGAGAGAGAAAATACAACAAAGAGTTTGTGAGTTGAGGTAAGGACAGAGAAAGATCACTCACCAAGTACTATCATGGGAAAAATAGATTCAAATTGGAGGTATTAATTGTATTTATTGCTAAAAATTCAGAGTGGAATAATGAGAAGTAAAATAAGACCTTAAAAATGCCTTTCCCCACCCCTCCCTCTTTGCCAGCTATACCTCTTAGTACCCCAGCAGCACAGGAAGACAGTGAATGGGGGTTATGGCCAGTTCATCACACATTTTTTCTACTGCTGCTCAGGGAGAGGAGTCCTTCCCTGTTGGAGTCCAGGACATCCCCTTGGATGACCTGGAACCCGAGGAAGGGAATTTGGGCCCTGGACAGGGGGGTGTGGAGCCGGTCTGGGGGGCTCGGAGACCTTGGCACAGAGCCCAGGAAAACACCGGGTTTGATTTTAATCCATGGGAAAAGCTTCCAACATTGCAAGAGGAATTACAAACCACCGGGGTGTGAAAATAGTAGTTTAGTACAGTAGATAATATAGAATTTAGTAGTTTTAGAATTTATAGAATAGAAGTAAATGGGGACAAGATGGAGGAATTTGGGTGGTACCTTATGTACTTCTCCTTCTTCCTCGTCCTCCATCTTTTGGGGTGGTGATGGCACAAAGTAGTTAGAGTGGATTGGACAAAGGTAGGGATGTCACTTTTAGCGTGGGCACTGGGCATTGGCACAAAATTGTAAATAACCAGTACGTAGCTATCTGTATAAATGTTAGGGGACATCCCCTGAGGCAGGCAGTCGCCTCGTGTCCCAGCTGCTGTCCAGACCTTTGCTGGGAGCAGAGAAAAATCCTGAGATATCAAAGAATAAACAACACGAGAAACTGAAAAACAGACCTTGAAGACTCTGCTTTTTTACACGGACGCGACTCGGGGCTTTTAGGGGGCCAAGGACTTTAAACCACCTAAAGTTCAGGTGAGGAAAACCCCCCCGGACACTTCCCCTGCTCCAGCATGGAGTCCCTCTTACATGAGACAGTACTCCATGAACTTCTTCAGTCTGAGTCCATCCTATGGGCAGCAGTTCTCCACAAACTGCTGCAACATGGGTCACTCCTCCAAAGGGTGCAGTCCCTTAGGCACAGCCTGTTCCAACGTGAGTCCCTCAGAGGGCCACTGATCCTAGCAGAAAACCTGCTCCAATGTGAGCTTCTCTCTCCATAGGTCCACAGGTCCCTGCCAGGAGTTTGCTCCAGCATATGCCTCCTGTGGATTCACAGCCTCCTCTCAGGCACTCACCTGCTCCATTGTGGGTCTCCTCCATGGGCGGCAGGAGAATCTCTGCATCCCTGTGGTCCTTCATTACTTCAGATCACTTTCTTAGTCACAAAGAGTTAAAAATCTTGTCTTTAAGCTATATATGCTAATGTTCTGTTAAATGAATTTTCTAGACCTGAACTGTCTTTTCAAATTATTAACACCATCCAGTTTTGCTTTCACCATTTCTTATTAATTCTTCTGGGGGAAGTGTACAGCTAAGATACAATAAAGGATGATTTAATTTTATTCTGATCAATGCAGAAGCAAAATAATATTGACATAATTTTGAAAGCAAGTGTCATAAGCTTAACCACTCAGAAATATTCAAAACCAAACCAAACCAAAACAATCAAACTAAACCAAACAAAACAAATAGCTAAATAACACACACAAAAAAAAACCCCTTTTGTTGAATCTTAGCATTGACTTAAAAGAATATTCTGGTAAGAAATATCCTCCCTATAGCAAGATAAAACTACTGCTCATACTTAATCTTGCTTGTTCAGAAACTTTAGGCTGTGATAAGGTTCTTTAAAAGTTGCTTGTGATACAGAATATAAGAGGAAAAAATATTCTTTAACCCCACTTGCTATAATACCTTGGTGGTATTATTTCCAGATGTGAGCTGTTGTTTCTACTTATGTGGTTATTTTTTTTTTTTTTTTTTAATGCACAAAACCATTAATAAGGATCTCATTAGGATATCATAGTGTATATACAGGTGTGCACTCAGTCAGTTTTCTGAAGAAAGTTTTCCAACAGTATAAACTATAGTTTGACATTTGATACAGTTAAGCAAATTACACTATGTGATGTTTTATCCTCAGGAATGACCTTGCTTCCAGGAAGGGTTATATTAGCTTTTTGAAGTCGGGCTATCTATCCTATTGACTTTCTGGAAATAGAACTGACAGTAAAAGAATCCAAGGGCAAAATATGTAAGGAAGGGACAAATAATGAACAAAATGCACTTGTTGAGATATCTCCTTTTTATGTCTCACCCCTTTTAAAATTATTGTATAAGATATTTCTAAGAGTTCTTACTGTTAGCTAAGCATCACAGAATGGAAGTCAGCGTAAGAATGCAAAATAAATATCAACAGAGTTGGGCATTTAATTATTATTTATATCACTTTTTTATACACAAGCAGGAATTACTAATACTTGTCCTTTTTTACGTGACCTGCAATATAATGACATAACAAGGGTGCTCTCTCCAAAACGAATTTTAGTTGTAAGGGTAAACAAAAATAGATTTGTTATATCATTCTCTTTTTAAAATCACAGTATGAACATCAACATTTTTATCCTGTTTTGAAAGTCAAACTGAAACAAAAGCTTTTTAGTACAAGTTAAGCACTATTTGTAATTGGAAACTGAAATTAACAATTTTTGGGTTTGAGTTAATGCTTACTTTGCATTTAAACAGAAAGTAACAAGTTATGTCTAGATATTGACTACACTAGCTCTAAATTGTTCTAAATTAATTTTTAAAAGTCTAATGGTTTATTATGCTGTGCCTTTTTATTTCAATGCATGGTGTAAGTTTACACACAAACCCCCAAAAATATAAAACATAGGGAAATCACTTCCAGGCAAGATACTAAGGAATCTGTCAGTTTCTTGGAAGAGTAATGATTTTCAAATTAATAAAATATTATAAATTTTTAATACTTTGTGAAATAGATAAACTTGTTTTAAGTGACCACTCAAATTAAATCCAAACATGTTAACAGTGAAGCATCACCTTCCGTTACAGTGTGACTAATAGGTATTCACTGAATAATATAGAAATGGCTTGTATTTCAACAAATTTGGGGGATTTTTCCCTTTTAATATTTTTTGTTTTCTTTCTTTCTTTCCTTGCAATCACAAGACTAAAAGATAACTTCATTTTAAGGAGGAAAATAAGCTACAAACTCTGTGGTAATTAATGATGTCGAGAAAAAGTACTTTAAGATCCAAATTCCTCTATTCAAAAATTCTATATGGCTTAATAAGAATCTACTGGATGTATCTGCAAATTCTTAAGGCAGCTTAGGCTGACTCGTTTTTTGGTTATCTGGCCTGCCATGACTTTTAAATCATGAAAAACTTAATGAATGAAAGTAAAAAAGAAGAAGAAAAAAAAAGTGATTATATATTATATAGAAGAAAAATATTTAAAACATTAATGAGTGAAGAAGTGATTTAGTTTTGATGTGAACAAATGCTCTCAGAGATCTTCTGTAACTCCTTAATTCGGGTACCTTGTTGATATCTTGGTTGTTTGATAGCTGTATTATTGATGCACTAATGACTTATAGAAGATTGATCATATTCTTGCTACTCAGTATACACAAAGGTAGCCCAAACAACCATTTCTGGAAAGAAACAAACCTAAAATGCAAAACCCTAAAGACAAATGGAATAGTTATAATTATTTATAAACACTTCGCAGTTAATGAAGCTGGCTCTGTACAGGAAACCCCAAGAAAGCTCAGTAAAGTAAGTTGAATTATTTATGCTGTTATATCATAATATTTAAGTACTTGGATTTTAAATATACTTACTGTACTCCTAATAAGCAAGGCGAAACAAGGTTTTCATTAGCAAACCATTTTACTTTTGCATGTTGTACACATGCTATATTATACATTATGAGGTACTGAAGAAGTCAGAAAACACTTTAGATGTTCTTTTTCTGAGAAAGAGCAAAAAAGATGTAATCAACCTGAGTTCTTCCAGTGGCAGAAACATAAAAGGTAGGAAATAAAATTCTGATAGCCATGACCCTGATTTTGCTGGTGTATATTTTTCAGTCAGAAGTTAAAGCACTGGGGTCAGGTAGCAAATACCCTAGACGTTTGCTACTGTAGATGAAATTGTAAACATCATTATCTTTTCAAAGGAGCTCAAATATGACAATCATTAACTTTGCACACTCAGCACTGCATGTTGATCTGACATGATCAATATGTTGCCTCAAAATTGCAGTGCTTTCACTGCTTATTTTAAAGAAAATAAATCTCACAAATATATTGACACTTCTAGAGTGTGCAATGAATAAATGTCATTAAAGTTAGCAGTAAATATTTCCTACATATTAGTAATTTAATAGAGAAAATCACTTTTATATTTGTAATGCAGTATACATATCTAGAATTGATGAAAATTAAAGGTGCAAATCAAGGAGTTGTGATTAGATATACCATACAGTGACATGATAGTTTTCCAACGTTTATATTCTGAAATATAATTCATCGAGTATCTTGCATCAAGTACAATTGTCTTCCAGCAGAACCCTGATACAAGTTTCCAAACAGTACAGGTGAGTTTACAAGTTATGCAGAGACATAGAAATTTCCTCAAGGACTTCAGCATGCCTTGTAATCTTTTATTCATGCAAGTAAAGCAAAGAAGAAATAGACATCTGAGTTGTACAAGTAAGGCATTTGAATATTTACTATCGAAAATTAATCTATTTCTAAAAAAAAACAGGATTTTGGTAGGTTATTATTAAAATACCGTCCATTCTTCTGAAACTCTGTGTGTGTATCACATTTAATCTGAATTCTTTATAAAAATTTCTGTAATGAAAATATAATTTTTAAACTAACACTGGGGACTTTTTCAGAAAACTCAAAACAATGTTGCAGTAAATTAGTACAGAAATTGAGATTTTTTTTTTCTAATTCAAACGAAGTAGAAAACAATGCTGAATAATACAAGATCATTTTGCTATTTTCTGGTAGCTTTTCTGATCATTTATCTTTGTATTTCCATTCTTGAATAGCTTGATGTCTGACTCATTAGAGCTGAATTAGTCCTCTCCTATTTTGTTTTTCACTCATGACTATTTATACTAAGATCAATAAATTCCAGTTACTGAGATACTGAGTATCAGACTATCAAGGTTATAAAAGACATATTTTGAAATTGCAACTCATATTTCTTTTCATCCATCCTCATTCACATATAAGAACTAATTCCTGATCTGCTATTGACCTTGAGACAGGTATGATTAATGCTTGTACAAACAGTTCTCCTACACAAATAGTAAAATTAGACCAAGATGTATATTAGTCGTTATATTTTTTTTCAGTTAAAAGCCTGGGAAAAATTGTAGATGAAGAGAACTTATTCTTACTGTTTTCCAGACACTTTACTGCCAGAGTAAAATTAAAAGTTGCCAGAATAAACAAATAAAGTCCATGCTTATGAGCGTGCAGCAGTGACTAATAAGATGAAGAAATATATACTATTTAGAAACATGCAGAACTACTTTGACATAATATTTTAAAGGCCAGAATTCCAGCTGAAGTGACAGGTTGGTGTTATTTATTATCCTCCTATCCAAATACTTTAAAGAAAGTGAAACAAATGTCACGCTAACACTAGAAAATTGAAAAATTAATTTCCTTTCTTTGACACTAGTATTTGATACTATATAGTTAAATAATCATAAGGATATTGGTGGTCCAAGTGGAAATCTGGAAATCTGTATAATAGAATTGTAGAACAGTTTGGGTTGGAAGGGTCCTGTAAAGGATAACTGCTGCTTCAGTGAGCAGGGATACTTTTAGCTAGGTCAGGCTGCTCATAGTCCTCACTGTCTGACCTTGAATATTTCCAGGGATGGAGAAAGAATGACTGGAAAATGACCCAGCAGAAAGCACTGGAGTTGCTGTTTGACACAGGTGAACATGGCCCAGGGTGTTCCCAGATGGCCAAAGGGGTCAATGGCATCCTGGTCTGTATCAGCAATAGTGTGACCAGCAGGGCCAGGGCAAGGATTGTTCCCCTGTATTCAGCATTGTTGAGGCCACACCATGAATCCTGTGTTCAATCTGAGCCCCTCAGTGCAAGAAAGACGTTGAGGTACTGAAGGGTGTCCAGAGAAAGACAATCAAACCAATGAAGGGGCTGGAGCACAGATCCTATGAGGAGTGGCTGAGGGAGCTGGCGTTGCTTAACCTGGAGGAAAAGAGGCTCAAGGGAGATGTCACTGCTCTCCACAACTATTTTGAGAGGTGACTGTTTTGAGGTGGAGGTCAGCTTCTTCTCCCAGGCAACCAGCAACAGGACAAGAGGAATTGGCCTTGGACTGTGCCAGAGGATGTTCAGGTTGGATATCAGGAAGAATTTCTTCACAGAAAGGGTTCTGATATTTTGGAACAGGCCTCCCAAGGAAGCGATGGAATCACCATCCCTGAAAGCATTCAAGAAACACACAGATGTGGCACTTAGTGCTATGCTTTAGTTAACAAGGTGACCATAAGTCATAGATTGAACTTGGTGATCTTGGAGGCCTTTTCCAACCTTAATGATCCTATAATTCTACTAACCACCTCTCTGGGAAACCTGTTCCAGTGTTTCACCACCCTCATCAAAATATATTTCTTCCTTATAACTAGTGTAAATCTTCTCTCCTTAAGTTTAAAACCATAAGCCCTTGTCCTATCACTACAGGTCATGTAGTGAAAACACTAAACACATGTTTAGAAACATTATAATGTTTCTCCAGATCTTTCTTACAAACTCCTTTTAACTAGGAAAGACTACAATAAGATGCCTCCAGAATGTTCTCTTCTCAACATCTCAAAATACATAAAAGCCTTTCAGATGTAGTGGGGTTCATTTTGATCCAGGTTTTATAATTTATCTTTAGTATCTAGTCTAAGTTAATTTTCTCTCTAGAGTTTGTGAAGAAAAGTCAGAACCTGGAAATAAAGTTCATCCTGATTATGTCTGACATCTTACTTAGGAAGAGACAAATCACTATTGACAACAAGCTTAAATTAGATACTATTCACTGGATGACCAATATTAAATGAGATTCATCTCTCCTTCAGTCTGTGATAGTTCAATGAGGAACAGGCAAGAGTAAAACACTGATTTACTGCTTCTAATTAAACAACACATTTCTGTATATGAGTCAGAATAGATCTTCCACTTGCCTAAGAACAGTAAGATAAAAAAAAGAAAAGAAAAGAAAATAAAAGAAAAGAAAAGAAAAGCAAAGAAAAGAAAAGAAAAGAAAAGAAACGAAACGAAAAGAAAAGAAAAGAAAAAAAGAAAAAAAAAAATCAGCTCTGAGTCACCTATTGAAATAACTAATGTGTTTTCAGGATCAAAATTTAAGTGTCCATATTCCTTTTTCCTTCTGGTTCTGGTAACGAATTTATTAATCCTTTACTGAATTACACCCTTTTCCTTTAAACATTATCAGATGAAGCTATTGAAGCTATTGTTCATTAGTCTCAAACTAACTTAAATCCCATTATCATCCTTTGAGCATCAATTTCTTCTTAGAGTCCAGAAAAGAGTTTTATAACACAGCAATGGCTAAGTACTTCCAATTTACTTTTATGTCTTAATGCATTTCCAAAACTTTTAGTGTTAACACTACAAAGAGAAAGTTGAACACAGAAAGACAGAAAGAGAAAAAATGAAATTTGTGAAATAACGGGGAGAATCTTTTATGTTGAAAAGTTCAACTATATTTACAAAAATGATTTTGCTTCTATGTCCATTTCTTCCCTACTGTCAGGCTGGCAATTTGGCTTCAGATGTGTCATTGTCATTTTTCAGCACAGAAAGTCTAACAGAGGAATGACAATAAAAAGTGGAAAGAAAAAGAGAGGTCAAGAAAATTCAAGGAAACTATATTTTTTTGTATCTTAGACAAGTTTTAAACATGCTTTTGTAATAGGTGATAGCCAGAGGTCCATTAAATGGACATGTTCTTTTAATGATTGAAGCTCAATGAACAAAATGCACATCTCACTTTTATTCTAAGGTGATATTTTCAGATAAGTAAAAAGTAATTTGTGCTCATTCATAAAGGGAACATATAATGGCAACAAAAGTCTTCAAAGTTTCACAGATAACAAATATATATTTTAAGTGTCTTTATAAAGTTTCATAGCAATTGGCAAATTTTCATTGGTATAGTGGAGGTTCTTAAACATGGAAAAACAAATTCTAGAATACTTTCATGAAACCCTTACTTTCAAGTAAATATAGGTAAACACGGTGAAGATGTGATGGTTTGGAGGTTTTATCTAGATTTTGCATCAGCACAACAGGGAATCTGAATTTGTTTGTTGTTGCTCACAATACTTACAAGCTACCTGAAAGTATCTATTAGCAGCTGAGGTAATTACAGTATCTAAGACATCCATAATTAACAGAAATTAATGTGATCTACCATGAGATCTGTGTTTTTCTAGAGCACTGACTGTAAAGAATGTAAATACCTTAAGGAATCTTGCCTAGCAGTAGGCAACTAAGTTTAGGCAAACAAATTAAATGTTCATTTTCAGTGTCATTTTCATACTGGGAAATGGGTATCTCAGTGGCTCTAATTAAAACAATTATTTTCCTTTATGATCAAATAAAAGACTGCAGGTTTTTCAAAACCAGTTACACTCACAAATTTGGTTTCCAGTCTAGGAATGAAGCAAATAATAAAAAAAAAAATAATATTGCATTTCATGGATTCATGTGAAACACTGAGAACCAAGGTAAAGGGCTTGACAATAGAAACTGCCAGTTATAAACTGAGATTTTTAAGTCTCGAGAATTTTATTCAGCTTCTGACTAAACTTACCTATCACAAAATGTACTAGAAAAGCCAAGCATGACAGATAAGTAAACCAAAATCACTTATTTATTGCATTGTATTTATATTTTTGAAGCCTATTATCCTTGCTGGTTAAATGAATGGGACTACAGATCCATCTCAGTTTGGCTGGTCATGAAGAAATCTCCTTAAAAGATGTTGATGTTGTAGGTGTTCAGTGGCACATGCTTGAACATACCTTATATTTAGATTCTGTTAAAAATGTAGTTAAATTCTACTTTATACTCAAAATATTAGTCATTATAAATGAAGATTGAAGTTTCAGAGTAGATGATTTTATATGCAGAAAAATCTGTTTTATTTCATTATAAAGCCTCTCCTAGTTATGTAAAGAGCATAAAACTCAGCTTTTGCTTTTCTGTCAATAAAAAATTTACTAATATCTAAAACTTTTTACAAGCAAAAAACCATGCAAAAACCAAATAAACATGGAATGAAAATGCTGATAAAGCAGCATGACTCAATTTTTAATGAAGAAAATCGAACAACTATCTCAGTGATATGAACCTAGTTTGAGAAATGTTTTGCAGCACTTTTACCAAGGACCTTTTTCAAAAAAGTTGTTTCATTTCATTAATGCTGTATATTATATAGTTATATATATATATAGTGTTGGACATATTAATTAGGTATGTAAATAGCAGAAAAAAGTAGATTAAACCACTATACAGTACCATGGGCATTAGTATGAGAAATCACGAGTGGTTTATCAATTTTAGAGCAGATGCTCCTTCCTGTAGTATCAAGGTCTCTGCTGGAAATAAGTATATATATATTTTATCTCTGTACTCCCAAAGTAAATACATGCTAAATATCTCAGTTGTTATATATATGAAAAATAGGTAATAATTTTTTTTTAAATTCTGAATTTTATTTAATTTTATTTTATTTTTTGTTATTTATTTAAATGTCGCGTTTAAATCTTCCTTCTTCAGAGAGATAATACAGCAAACTGTATTTATGGCCCTGTTTCCAGAGACATTTTTAAACTGTGAATTTGTCAATACATCTCTGAACTGATAATTCAGTTTATTTCTTACCATGATTTTTATTATAGATAGTCCATTATAAAGGATTTTAAACATTTAGATAAATATTTCCTGACCTCAAACTTAACACATTTTTTATCTTGTAAATAAACATTTTGTTAATACAAGTGATTTTAGTTTTTGGACAAAGCATCACAAAATGCATGCATGCAATGCAAAATTTTAGAATGGACTCTTTTGAAATATAAATTTTATAAAATTAATTTGTACATGGTATATTATTGCCTCAGTCATATTTTGTGCTGTAGATACATAGGCAGGAAGAGAAGGCAGGCAGGCAGGCTGGCTTACAGGAAGGAAGGAAGGAAGAACCTCTAAGTCATGTCAGTAAAAATGTAGTGAGACATGAATTCAATGAATATTGTATTATTTTTGAAGTCAAGAAGATAACAAAACAAGAAAACCTTTGCCAACAGGAAAGGAATCTGACAATTAAAGAAAGTAATATAGCTATCAAAATAAATGAAAGACATCTCTGAAGAAAATAGTACAATAAGAAATAAATAATTTAAATGCAATTTGAGAAATATAACATGCTGTTATACAGAATAGGTACATAAAGATATAAATAACTAGAATTATCAATTCATGAGTGTTAGGATAGTTTATTTTAATATTTTTATGTCAATAAAACTTCATTGGTGTGAAAAGAATTGAAACTAATGAATGGTGATTAACAACAAAGCTGAAACCTTGCTTTAAGCCCACCTTCAACGGAAAAAGAAATCCTTTCAGACAGATGAGTACTAATCTAGGTGAATCACACTGTCATCTATTTATTGCTTCCATAGATCAAGGTTTGTTTTAGAAATCTGCGCAGTATTTGAACTGGAGAGCTGCAGGTGACCAATGGCAGTTTAATTAGTTCAGGCTCTGGATCAATCAATTCTTTGCTGGTGCCTGACAGTTCACATGCTTTTGACATTATTGATCTTTGTCCATTCATTCATCTTCTTTCCTTCTAAGTTGTTTGGATTCCTTAATTCTTTGTATTTTCTCTGTCATCTTTCTAATCACATGCATACAAGTCACTCCAATAGATCTTCATCTGTTTCACTTGTTCTTTTCCATGACATTCAGTAAAATCTCTCATTAAAATTTTATTTTAAAGATTATTCATATGTGGTATTGAGTTATTTTTGTTGATCAGAGATAAAATCTTTATTCAAACATTCACCATGACTGCTACATCTCTGAAGGGATGCAAAGAATTATTTTCTAACAGCTGGTGCTGGAGAACACTATTAAATGATGCCCTAGTTTAGGGAAAAATGACTTTCTGAAGGATCACAAGATATTCAGTTTGAAATAAAACTCAAAATTAAAATTTCTTCAGCGAATCTTGATCTTTCTTTGCTATTTTTAAATTTTAATAGAGTAATCAGCAACTATCCACCTTTCCTACACATCAGTGTTTGACCACTCTTGCCTCTCATTAGGAAGCATTCAGTTTGCATGAGTGCTGCTATGAAGCAAGTTATATGTGAAAGTAATAAAAAACTTGGAAACAATAATTTGAATATTACTTGGAAGAAGACTAGATAGAACTTATTGCTGAAGTTGGAATACCTATTATCTGTTGTATTTCTCTGGGGAATGGTCTTTCCCCAGGGCCCCTGGAGCTTGTAACCCTGTAGTTTAACCCTTCCTTCCTTTCTGGACCTAATTGGCTGAGTTCCAGCCATCCCCCCTGGCAGGAGCCTTGTTAAGGTCCTGCTCTTCCTCTTCTCGCCCTCTTGCCTCCAGGGCCCTCTCTTGCCTCCTGGGCCCCCTCTTGCCTCCTGGGCCCTCTCTTGCCTCCTGGGCCCTCTCTTGCCTCCTGGGGCCCCTGCCTCCTACTCTCTGGGCACTTGCCTCTTGGACCTCCTGCCTTCGCCTCCCCGCATGGAATAAACGTCTTGGATCAACCCTGGGGGTAAGAGCCTCTTTTGGAATCTTTTGCCCTGGTCCCCTCGAAACATTCCCCCAAAGTCTCCCAAGAAACAGAGCTAGCCCCGGGGGGCTGCGGGGGAGTGCTTCAGTTGGCGCCCAACGTCGGTTTTTATTGTATTAAAAACCCACGCAGTAGCTAGGACCCTTTCCAGGGGTCTCAAAAGCTTTTGAGCAGTCAACTACCCTACCATCTATGAGTTGCTTTTCCGTGACCTTAATGGTTGGGATTGAACCGGTAACTTGCCTTACGCCTGAGGCAAGTCGGCTCAGGACTAGGGACTTCTGATGCAGCTGCACGCACAAGCCTCGGTTCTCAAAACAGGTAACATTCCCCCGTGTTGCGGCTAACCCGGGAATAGCTCCTAGCTGGGGGGAGGTTTACCATTGGATCGTGGACACTGCACGGCTGCAGGGTGCACTAGGACCCAGCAGAGGCAGTTTGAAGTAAACGTGGGGGGTTTTCCCTGGCCGGAGCTCTGCAGCGAGCGGCGCCGCCCGGCCGGCACAGCCCACGTTTCGGGGTTTTCACGGCACGGGTTGGGTCACAAAAGCCAGGCTACGGCGGCTGGACCCCCCCCAGTGCCCCCGGAGCCGGAGAGAAGCGGCAGCAGTGACGCTCTCTCGGCCCCGTGGTTTCCCCGTCCCGTTTGCTCGGCTATACTGAGTGTCGGGAGGATTTCGTGCTGTGTTTTCGCGTCAGAAGGTAGATTTTGAACAGGTAGTTTTAAAAAAACATCAGAAACATGGGCGTACGGCTATCTGTTCACCAAAAGAGTTTATTACAACAGCTTAAAAGTATTCTAATTGATGTTAAAATCCCTAAAAAGTTACTAATACATTTCGTCTGTTGGCTATCAGCTGAAATTCCAGAATCTGCCTTGCAAGACTTAAATTCTGTTTCATTTTGGGATAAAATTGGACATTCATTAACTTCAAAAATTGAGAATGGTGATAAGAAGGCTCCTCTATTCATTCCAATATTTTTACATGCCCGCAAGCAGCTGTTTGAAGCGGAAAAAAGCAGACAGCCACAGACAAATTCCCCAAATGCCTTTTCCCCTTTCCCTGATTCCTCCGTTCCCGAACTGGAAAAGCAGAAAAAAGACCACGTGTTAGGGGACAATGGCGGACACCATGTGCTTGCTCCTTCTCCCAACGACCCCCTCTCTCCCCAGTTCCCCGCCCCTGCTCCATATCTCTTCCCCAATTCATTCGTGCCTTGGGCTGTCCCGCCTCATCCTTCCTCCCAGTGCCTCCCCCTCCCTCCGAGCGGCGGGAGCGGGGACGGGGGCGGGCCCCTTGCAGCAGCCTGCGGCCCCGGGTGGGGTGGGGGTGGGCAGCTCCCAGCATACAGCCCCAGCGGGGGAGGAGATTTCCTTGCTGCAAGGGGAAATGGGCAGCCTCCTCCGGGACCCCAGGAGAGGGGGGAGGGAGCTGCCTCGTGCCAGACCCCAGGGGGTGGGGGAGGGAATACCTCCTGCCTCCCTGGGCAGTGGAAGAGCAGCAGAAATTTTAGTAACTCAGAAAGATGTTGGTGAAAGCATACCCTCTGTAGCACCTGTAGCTTATCTTGGTAAGAGAAACGGCAGGAGAACTTATCAGCCATTATCCTATCAAGATAAAAAAGAGCTTTGCAAAATACAGAGAGAATTTGGAAGATCTAGTGAAATTTTTAAAGGTATGATGAGAGCAACTTTTAATTCGAATGAAATGGTACCTACTGACATCAAAGACCTATTCAGATGCTTGTTGAGTCCCTCAGAATATGACTTATGGGAAACCAGATGGAAAAGGGCTTTGATAACAGTATTACAGGAGATTCACCAAACTCCTGGCGAAGCAAAAGACAATGATGATAATGATATCACACATGATCATTTGTGTGGTGAAGGGAATTGGCACTGTCCAGAAAAACAAACTCGAGTGTTATCCAAGCCAGTCTTAGATAAGATCTGTAATGCTGCAGAAAAAATGTTTTATCAGCTACCAACAATAGAAGTTAAGAGCAGTTATGTTAACATTAAACAGTTTCCTTCAGAGAATTTCTTGCAGTTTGTGGACCGTCTGAGAACACAAGTGGAAAGACAAGTGCAGGATCCGGTGGTGCAGGCAGAATTGATCAAGGAGATGGCTCAGAGGAATGCTAATGAGACCTGTCGTAGAATTATTCTCAGCCTTCCCCTCGACCCATCGCCTAGTCTTGCACATATGATTGAAGCCTGTACCACGAAAGCAGAATTGCTCAGTGCACCTGAAAGGAATCCAGGACTGGCACACCCACAGCATGCAGCAGCTGCGGTACCAGGACCAAGGAGGCAACCAATGTCACCAGACCAGCTGCAGCACATCACCTGCCTCCGTTGCAAAAAGCCAGGACACTTCGCCAGAGCCTGCCCACAAAACCAGAAACAGAAGAAGTTCAACAAACAAAAAAACTGAGCTTACAGCGCGTACCCGCTGGTGATAAAAATACGCGCAAAGATATAAATATAGCGGGACCCACACTGGCAAATGCCTCTCTCTTAACAAAAAAGGGGGAGGACGGGACACACAGTGTGGGGGTGCAGAAAAATAAAAATGTCAAATGTTCAATTAACAAGGTTTGGCAGCCGCGAGGCCGATTCAGGCTCGTGACTGCCAAAGGTTTTCATTTCAGGTCTACTGATTGGACAGTCATTACAGTGGACGTGTCAAACATCCCACAGGATCTGACGATTTACCACATGGGATTGGACAGTGAGTATTTTGTTATTGGGGACACAGCACACACACCTTTGGAGATTGAGGTAGCTCCCATGACCATGAAGGGAGAGATAACAAACCTTATGCTGTTGGCACGTTGCATGCACCCACCATTTTACCTAGTAGAGGGGCAAATTCTTGCTCAGGCCATTCCTGTCCCAGCAGAGATCACAGCAGATGGAAAATCACCAGAAGTCTACTGGGCTGAGGTGGTGGGAGAGAATAAACCCTCTATGGCATGCAACCTAGCCTGTGGGCCAGACCGCCTCCATGTGGAAGGGGTCCTGGACACGGGCGCGGACATCACGATTATACCTAAGACCATGTGGCCATCACATTGGGAATTGCAACCTGTAGCGGGTAAACTTCAGGGCATAGGTGGAATCACGTCGGCAAAAATTTCAAAAAACATTGTGCAAATTGAGGGACCTGATGGAAAATTGGCCAGCGTCCGTCCATTTGTTGCAGAATATAAGGCCCCCCTGTGGGGGAGAGACACCATGTCCCAGTGGGGAGTCCAATTGGTCATTCCTAAGACTCCTCAGGATTTTTGCAAATAGCCACTGTGGAGCGCCCTACCCAAAAGTTAACGTGGTTGGATAATACCCCAAAATGGGTAGCACAGTGGCCATTGAGTAAAGAGAAGCTCAAGGCGCTTGAGGAGCTCGTGGAAGAACAATTGGCTCAAGGACACCTAGAAGAGACAACAAGCCCTTGGAATTCCCCAGTCTTTGTAGTAAAGAAACCGGGGAAGGACAAGTGGAGGTTGCTCCACGATCTCCGGGAAATAAACAAAATTGTAGAGGACATGGGACCACTCCAACCAGGGATGCCCACTCCATCAATGCTCCCTCGAGATTGGCAATTGGCTGTCCTAGATATCAAGGACTGTTTCTTCCAAATTCCACTGCACCCAGAAGATGCCCCACGGTTTGCATTCTCGGTTCCCACCATCAATCGAGAAGCCCCAATGAAGCGTTATCACTGGAGAGTTTTGCCCCAAGGCCTTAAAGTGAGTCCTTTCATATGCCAACAGTACGTAGCCTCATTGTTATCTTCGGTACGTGCCAAGAGAAAGGATGCCATCATCCTTCACTACATGGACGACATATTACTGTGCTGCCCTAATAACATAATACTCCAACACACACTTGACCTAGTGGTTAAGGTTTTAACCTCTGCTGGATTTCAATTGCAGGAAGATAAAGTTCAAAGGATGCCACCTTGGAAGTACCTGGGTCTGGAAATCAGTGCGAGGACCATTGTTCCACAGAAATTGGAATTTGAGTGCAATCCCAAAACCCTAGCAGATCTTCACTCCTTGTGTGGGTCTTTGAATTGGGTAAGACCCTGGCTAGGCCTCACAAATGAGGATCTAGCCCCCCTCTTCAATTTATTGAAGGGGGAGAGGGAGCTGGTTTCTCCCAGAGAACTGACCCCAGAGGCAAAGACGGCGATCGAAAAGGTACAGAAGGCCTTGTCAGAGAGGCAGGCTCATCGGTGTGAGCCAAATGTGCCTTTCCATTTCATTGTTCTAGGAAAGCTGCCACATTTGCATGGTTTGATTTTCCAATGGATCGAGGGGCAGAGAGATTCACTCTTGATCATAGAGTGGGTCTTCCTCTCTCACCAAAGATCCAAGACCATCACTGAGCCACAAGAGTTGATAGCTCAGCTGATTCGGAAGGCCAGGGTGAGATTGTGTGAACTGGCTGGTTGTGACTTTACACGTATTCACCTTCCAGTCAAACTTTCTAAGGAGGGAAGGAACTCTCCTGAGAGATTGACCAAAGAGATGTTTGAGCATTTGCTCCAGAGCAATGCCAGTCTCCAGTTATCTCTGGACAGCTACAGAGGACAAATATCAGTCCATGCCCCGTCTCACAAGTTGTTCAACGAGGAATTCCACCTCATTCCTTGTGAGATAAGGAGTCGGAGACCACTCAAGGCTCTCACAGTGTTCACGGATGCTTCTGGGGCTTCCCACAAGTCGGTGATGACTTGGAGAAATCCACAGACTCAGCATTGGGAAGCTGATGTTGAGTTTGTGGAGGGATCCCCCCAAGTGGCTGAACTGGCTGCAGTGGTAAGAGCTTTTGAGAAGTTCTCAGAACCAATTAACTTGGTAACGGACTCTGCATACATAGCGGGGGTAGTGTCCAGAGCGGAGCAGGCTGTGCTCAAAGAAATCGAGAATGAGCATCTCTTCAGATTGCTTTCAAGGCTAATTTATTTAGTCTCTCATCGAGAGCATCCATTCTACGTGATGCATGTAAGGTCACACACTGATTTGCCAGGTGAAATTGCAGAGGGAAATCGTCAGGCAGACTCCCTTGCTGCACCAGTTGAAAAAGCACGTCTCCCTGACGTCTTCCAACAGGCAAAGCTGAGTCACCAACAATACCATCAAAATGTGCCAGGTCTGATCCGTCAGTTCCAGCTAACACGGAGTCAGGCTCGAGCCATTGTGGCCACCTGTCCCAACTGCCAGCTCCAAGCCATGCCATCAATGGGCATGGGGGTTAACCCCCGGGGCCTTGGCAGTTGTGAAGTGTGGCAGACAGACATCACACACATTCCTAGTTTTGGTCGCCTCAAGTATGTTCATGTAAGCATTGACACATATTCAGGCGCAGTGTATGCCTCTGCCCATGCAGGAGAAAAGTCTGTGCATGCCAAGCAGCACCTAGTGCAAGCTTTTTCAGTATTGGGAATCCCGAAAGAAATCAAAACTGATAACGGCCCAGCGTATGTGTCCAAGGAGTTCCTGGAATTTGTCCAGCAGTGGGGAGTGAAACGTAAAACTGGCATCCCTCACTCCCCCACAGGTCAAGCTGTAGTTGAGCGTGCACACCAGACGCTCAAGCAAGTCTTGGTTAGACAGAGCAGTTCAACTGCATGGATGTCTCCGCAGCAGAAGCTCTGCAAAGCCATGTTTACTATCAATTTTCTGAACTGTTCATTTGAAAATATGAATCCACCCGTGGTACGTCATTTTAACAGTGGCAATCAATTCAAATTGTCTCAGCGTCCACCAGTCTTGATTAGGGATCCTGAAACTTGGGAAACCAAAGGTCCCTATGAGCTCGTTACCTGGGGTCGTGGCTATGCATGTGTGGCTACTCCCTCAGGCCCTCGGTGGATTCCTCAGAAGTGGGTGAAACCTTTTGTCCCCAAAAATCCAGCTCTAGCAGAAGGGGATGACAGGCAAGTAGCCGTTGCCTCAAAGAGAAGACACCGCCGGATGGAGGAAAAAGAATCTTCCTAGGTGTGGACTCCTTCCAGCAGAAACAGAAACTTCTACCGTGTTTTAAAATGTCTGTTTTTCCCTTTTAGAGAAAACCTACCTCCCACTCAACCCTGTGATGAATCCCCTCCAAGCTGTCATCTTGTTAGTGATGAACAGTCTGGCAGCTGCATGGATCGTCCCTCAGCCGCGTCAAAACGTCTGGGTGACCCTGGCACAGACACTTCAGCAGGAAAATATATGCTTGTCCACTGCAGCAGCAGAGAATCCTATGTCTACCTGTCTGGTAGGAATTCCATTGCAGGCCGGAGAATTTCCAGCAGGTTTGGACAAACATAGATCCAATGAAATTCCAGAGTCACATACACCCCGACCACACAAAGATCATCAACAGCAAGCTGTGATG
The DNA here is from genome assembly GCA_014839755.1 of Sylvia borin. NCBI lineage: Eukaryota > Metazoa > Chordata > Aves > Passeriformes > Sylviidae > Sylvia > Sylvia borin. The sequence goes on along the minus strand of CM025958.1, from coordinate 55,683,864 downwards.
ATAGTGAACCCCTTAAAGGAGTTGTTGCAAAACTTGCCCAAAATACCTCAGGAACCCCAAGAGTTGGAGTTATTTGGTTCTTCCCCTGCGACATACTGCATGCATTTTTTTGTCTTCCCAAAACCTTCTAGCATTAAGGAGTACCACAACATAAAACAATATCGTGGGGAGTTTACTGCAAAAAGGTGGTGTCAGAATGTAAGCCATATTGCAGCTGACAACCCATCTCACTCAAGTCCCAAAAGCCTCCCTAAGGGATTGTTCCTGATTTGTGGGGATCGGGCATGGGCAGGAATTCCATCTCGGCTTTTAGGAGGGCCATGTACCATAGGGCGGTTGTCCATATTGACACCCAACCAAACTTTAATTGGTGAATGGACTCACAAAAACAAATCGGCAAACAAAATTCAAAAGAGAAGTGCTGACAATTTGGACCCAAATTGTAATTCAGAAATTTTTAATTGGGCAAAGTCAAAAAGAATTGCTGTGTCCCTGTTCCTTCCATGGGTTGCAGCAGCCAAAGCTCTAGGTGAATTGGGCCATCTAGAGTGCTGGGTGGTCAAACAGGCAAACTTAACGTCCACTGCCATCAGCTCTCTCCTAGAAGACGAGGAAATTACCAGACAGGCCACACTTCAAAACCGTGCTGCCATAGACTTCCTCTTGTTACTGCATGGACATGAATGCCAGGAATTTGAAGGACTCTGTTGCATGAACCTGACCTCAAAAGCTCCAAATATCCATGCCGCCCTTCGTAGCATGAACAACTTGATCGGACAAGTGAAACAAGAATCTGAAGATTGGGTCAAGGAACTGTTCAGGGGTTGGGGATTCACAGGATGGTGGATTTCTGTAGTTAAAACCATTTTGTTGTTTCTTGTGATTCTTTTCCTTGTAACCATAGCGTTCGGGATCCTACGTTGTTTGATTTTCAAGGCTATCAATAGTCTCATACCTTCTACCTCAGAAGTCAACCACATAGAGTTGACAAACCTAAAGCAGTCTGACTTTCCCACCAATTGTGAGTGGTGGGGAAATCAGCATTCCAAGTCAAAATGAACCTAATGCTCTTTTGTAACTTTGTTAAACAAAAAAGGGGGAATTGTTGTATTTCTCTGGGGAATGGTCTTTCCCCAGGGCCCCTGGAGCTTGTAACCCTGTAGTTTAACCCTTCCTTCCTTTCTGGACCTAATTGGCTGAGTTCCAGCCATCCCCCCTGGCAGGAGCCTTGTTAAGGTCCTGCTCTTCCTCTTCTCGCCCTCTTGCCTCCAGGGCCCTCTCTTGCCTCCTGGGCCCCCTCTTGCCTCCTGGGCCCTCTCTTGCCTCCTGGGGCCCCTGCCTCCTACTCTCTGGGCACTTGCCTCTTGGCCCTCCTGCCTTCGCCTCCCCGCATGGAATAAACGTCTTGGATCAACCCTGGGGGTAAGAGCCTCTTTTGGAATCTTTTGCCCTGGTCCCCTCGAAACATTCCCCCAAAGTCTCCCAAGAAACAGAGCTAGCCCCGGGGGGCTGCGGGGGAGTGCTTCAATTATCTATGTTCAAAAAGAAGTAACAAATCTAATGCCGATTAAATAACTTCATAAACTAGTTAAAAACCCCAACAGCGATCCTTGAATAACACAAGCTTACAATGTATATAATGATCTGACAATGGCACTTTCTATTTAGTTTTAGGAAGGAGGAAAATTATCGGTATTGATGGTGGAAAAAGACTGTCATCTACAACAGCAGGTCCCTTTCTGTTTCTGATACAAAAGAGTATTGCCTTAATGTTGCCTTAAGGTTCTTCTAATATCACGCTTCTTTTTCTTGCTGCTTATACTTTTCCTGTCTCTTCTCTTCTGCTGTAAATGATTACATACTCAACATATAAAAATAACAATCCAAAGATGGGGAGAACTTTCATTTGAATCAAAATCTGATGGTACTATTAATAATGGGCCTCATTAGGCTACACTCAAGCTTTCCCTAGCTACAAAAGTACTACAATATAAGTCACTGAAAAAGCAAAGAAAATAATCATGACCTTATCAATTCCTTCCAGCACGACTCACATCTCTGCTATTTTTTTTTTAGAAGAGATGGGAAAGGATTAACAAAATTTAAAATAATGATTTGAGTAAATTTAAAAGGATTGAACAAACCATTGTATATTTGGAGTGGTGAGGTGACAGACAAAAGGCGGAAACGGAGATATCTATTTCCAGCTTTAATTTGAAAGGATTTTCTGGCAACAACACCAGTATTTTCATTTGCTTGTCATCCTTAACCTTGTCTGTGTGTTTATGCATATTCACACACAGAGAGACATATATTTAAAATACTATCATAAGTATTAATGTTTATGCTGCTTGGAAGCTGGAGGAAAGGCAAATCAGATTCTTTTGACTCTTTTCTACAACTGTTATGACAATCTCAATAATAGTGTTAAGTTTCTCAAATTCCAGTGAAAAACTTATATAATTATTGTCAGTTCTTTATGTAAACCATGTTTGGTACTTGCCTTTATTTAAAACATAAAGAAAGAAAGAGAAAAAGTAAACTACATCCACGTCTGTTTCTTTATTATAAAAATTTTGTGGGATAGACTTCACGCACAAAACAAACGGCACTATGTTGTAATAAAGTTTAAACTTTGTTTGCATATGTACTGAACAGTTTTTCACTCAGAGGTAACAAATTTAGTTTGCTAAATTATCTATTACACAGGAGAGAATAAAATTTCACAGATCTTGAATGACAGCAGAATTCTCAAAATAAACTAGATATCTTCTGAGAGTATGCATTGTCCCGGTGGAACAAGGCAATATATGCTGTCTTTTCTCTGAAGTCGAAAAGATTGAATGTATTCTAACCATCCTCCATTTTAAAGAATAGAAATATCTTTAAAGCTGAACAGTTTCTTAGCCATGGGGAATATTTTCTCAACACAGAATAAACCTGGATCTTTTTTTTTTACTTTTAATAATATCAGCATGTCCTCAAAATGTCTTTTTGGAAAAACCTGTTAGTGCAGCAAGAATAATTTACTACTCCATTTTTATAAAGGCATGACAAAGTATTATGGCACCTGACCACTGTGAATAAAAACACAGCTAGACATTAAATTAATGAGACTGGCATGAGATCTGGTTCCTACTCATCATTTTCAAATTTACTTTGTAGTCTCCTTTAAGATGGTGCAGGACTGTATCTATTAAAGCAGCATGCCACGAATATTCTGATATAAAAAACAAATATTCTGATGCTATTGGGTAATATGAATAATCTAATTGGTCAAAGTGTTTATCCTGCAAACACAAAAACACATTTCATTTTCTCCTTTTATTGATCTTCATCTTCTTGTGAGAATTTTGGATCTACAATGATGTTGATTTTAACAAGTGGAACACAGATTTACTGTAAACCTGCTTGCAGCATTACAAATAAAGCAACTCTATGATGTGGAAAATAATAAATCAAACTGAATTTTCTTTTTCAGAGATGCCATATTATTCATTTCTGTCATGCAGAAGAGAAGTCCACTCAGATATCCTAATATAAAATTAATTTATATTTAGCAATGTGAAGGAATTGGGTTGCACAAAAGAACACAACAAATGTTCATAGCTCAGTGACATCTCCTGATATATTTCCATCTTTGCAATTATGAGTGTTTATTTCTATGTCCATCCTTAAGCAAGCAATTCTTCAAGTATTGTATGAATAAATAAAAATAAACATAAAAATATTCTTCATTGTTACGCTGATAACATCCCGTTGAAATTAGCATTATGAGATATAGAATGGTCAACAAATAGACAAAAATTGATCTATTTTAAATCTAGCACTATCAATCTGTACAGGATGATTAGAAGAAAAAATCCAAGAGGGACATACAGTACTGTAACTGTCCATAGTTAAGAACATTAAAAACACCCAGCTTTGGTTTTCAACAAAGAAGTGCTAAGGTGAAAAGAACTGATATCTGTGGGGGTTGGGGTGTTTGTGTTTTTTTTCCCTATCATCATCTAATCATAAGTTTATATAAAATATATCCAATCCATCTCAAGCCATAATATTTTTTAAAAATTAATTTAGGGATTGCTAGACATTGAAAAAAAAAAAAGTCTCAAGATAAAGACATGTCATGGATTTCCATGGTTTTACACACTTCATTCCATGAATGTCTGTTAACCAAAAAGCTTCTTAAAAGATCAGTTGTGAAAGGAATTTCTCATTACTAGTATGTTCCTTATTGACAATACCGTTTTTATCATATGGCACATATGGCAACCATTAAGTCTTCATGCTTTCATATAGTCAATAAACAAAGCCCTCATGAACAGAACAATTGTAGACTTTGGTTATCCTATGTTTGCATTTTTTTTTTAATTTCTTATTCTACCATTTTTTAACAGTGAGGTTACACAAACAGCTTTAGAAAGGGACAGACAACTATTCTTGAGTATTAATGAAAGTGTGACAGCTATTCCTGGGATTCTTTTGTCTCCATTAGTAAGAACTTCATACATAGTAAAGTGTGTATTACTGCTGTTCATATGCAAACTGGTATACAAATATTTATATATTCTGAGGAACATACTAAAAAATGCTCAGTTTATCTCAGAGTCAGAATCTTTTCCTTGGGCACTGTCTTTTCTTTAATATTTCTAGCACTCTTGTGTCCATTTTGTCTAGTTCCATTTACTTTCTCACTCAGCCTGTCCATCCTTCATTTGCTACACCTTTCACTCTTTAACCATGGTGGTGTTTAGAGAAAAGAGCTACCTGTGTAGTGGGAATTTGGAAAGGAGAATTTACAGCTGCCAAAATTACCTATAGTATTTTTTTCTGAGGGATAAGTCTCTATCTACGAAAAATTTTCTCCAGATTTTTAAGATTCTTATTACTTTTTATGTCATGGTTTTATAAGTAACTTTAAGATCATTGAAGCACAGAATAGTTTTATTAGAAGGAACTTTAAAGACTATCTGGTTACAGCCCTCCACCATTGCCAGAGACTCCTTCAACTAGACCAGGTTGCTCTGGATCCCATTCTACATGGCCTTGAACTGTTCCAGAGTTGGAGCATCCACAGTTTTGCTGGGCAAATTATTTCAGAGCCTCACCATGCTTCTTTTAAAATTTCTTTCAAAAGAAAGTAAAGAATTTCTTTATAATATCTAATCTAAATCTACCCTCTTTTAGTCTAAATCCATTCACTACATGCCATTGTAAAAAGTCCCTCTCCAGCTTCCCTTTGGGGACTGGAAAGCCACAAAAGGGACACTCTGAAGCCTTTTTTGTCTGGGATGAGAACCTCCTGATCTCTCAGCCTTTTCTAATAAAAGAGGTGTTCCATCTCTCTAATCATCTTTGTGGCTCTCTTCTTGATTTGGTCAGATAGGTTGATGTCATTCTTGCGCTGGGATCTCAGAGCTGGATGCAGCATTTCAAGTGGGCTCTCACCAAAGTGGAGTAGAGAGGCAGAATTCTCTCCCTCTCCCTGCTGGCCACCCTGCTTTTGCTGCAGGCCAGGACATATTTAGATATCTGGGCTGAGTTGCTGGATCATGTCCAGCCCTTGATCCACCAGCATCCCCAAGTCTTTCTTGGCAGGACTGCTCTCAATTTATTCATCTCCCAGCCTATATAGTTACATATTGCTGAGGCGTTTTGCACTTGGACTTACTAAATTTGGATTTCCATGGGCCTACTCCTTGAGCCTGTGCAAGTACCTTTAGATGCTTTGTTTTGTAAGAGAATGAAATAACAAGAGATCTTGTAGCTATGTCGCCACTGCGCGTAAGTGTTGCTCTGAAGTTAATTGGTATGACTGTACACTGATGAGTTGCATCCAGTAATGGCAAAACTGGTTATTTTTCTTAAAAGGCTTCATATACTTTCCTTCAGACTCCTGAGTAGCAGTTCTTGATAACCTGAATACAAATCAACACTCCAAGTACTATATTTTATCAGCTTTCATACAACAGGAAGTACTTTTATAATGTCCTGATACCTGAAATAACTAATTTGATAAATTTCCAAATAAGAACAGCAAAATAATTTCCAGCTGAGAAGAAAAACTAATAATGGGGGAAATGCATTGTTGAAAAGCAACCTCAGTATGCAGCACAGTCTCACATTCATAGGCAGCTTACAGAAGAAAACAATTCTGCATGTAATCCATACAGAACCTTTTTTTGCTGTTTACATTTCTTGCTTCTGCAAGAAGATAAGGGCTTGTAGTACTAGAAATATGATCAAAAGAACTCTACTGTAGTGCCAGCATTTATGGGGTAAACAGTTTCATGACAATCAGACTAAAAAAAAATCTTCTGGATCTTGTTCTTCATAACACTTGGAAAGAGAATATAAATTCTTTTATTCCAAGATTTAGGAAATAAAAGAATGTCAGTAATAACCATCATCTCAAGGAGCCAGAATTACTTGAAACTATTCAGTTACTTCTTAATAAGAACTATCATCTCTGAATTAGAAATTCTTATCAGCAGCTTTTGTTCTAAATTAAAACGTGCTGTTGACATCTGTAATTTAAAGTTAATTTTTTAAAAATTATGGAATTAACTCCTGTATCAGAAAAATATCCTTTTCTCCATTTCCATGTTTTTCTTTGTTTTGCAGGACATGAAAAAATTTCTTGGAATGCTCAGCATGGGTTGGACTCTGAAACTGTGTCGAGTGAGATCTGAAGGACCTCTTGTTCATGAATGAGACTTGCAAATCTCAGTGTATTATAGAAAGATGAGTTGTGGTGAAATCCATCAGGTCTTACAGTCGAGTTTGTCTGGGAACCAGAGTTGCAAAGTCTGCCTGAGAATGCACCTGCTCCCCAATGTGGACATGGTCACTTCCTGTGAGCTTAGCTGCATTCCAAAAGCAGCCTAAATGCTGTTTTAATTAACATCAATTCCAAACAATTAAAGTGAAATATGTGCAAAGATTTTTTTCTCATTAAAGCCAAATAAGAAAATAATTTCATTATTAAATACATTGCTTCATTGCAGAGAGGAGCAACTGTTATTTCTTCACCTTTTCACCAGTCATTTGCTGTGTCATTTAATTTGGACATGATGGCAAATTGAAATAAAACTAAAAATTTAAAAAAAAAAAAAGTTTTAAAAATATAAAGCCCAAAGGGCCATATTTAGACTAAGAATTCTTATCTTCAGAATAATTTCTCCACAGTAATATACCATTAGCTGCAAGAGAGCTCCTTTTTCTTGACCTCAGTATACATGTTCTCAAGGAAATTATCACACAAAGAAAAACAACCTTTGGTTTCAGTTTAGTATTTTTTCTCACAAGTAGTTGTTTTATAATTCAATTAAATGAAGTACAAGAGCACATATTAGTTACTTATAATGACACTGATCATGCATATTATAACAAATATTCATTATGTTTAGCAGTTTATTCTTTTTTTAAGGAAAACCAAGAACAGAAACAAACTTAACTGTTATTCAGATATGTCCTTAAGCCCAAGCACAAGTTCTACATTCTCAAAGAGTAATTAGAAATCAAGATGGATTTAGATAAAAGTAGAAGTACAAAGTCAAAGATTAGTGTCAAACCACATAATCTTTGTTAGGATTTAGCAAAGTAGAATCAGGTATTCGATGATTCCCATCAGTTTCTGGCAGGTTTATAAATGAAGCTGTCAGTGGAAGAAGAATTGTATGGATACAAATAACAGGAAAAAAAGGTGTGTTTGAAATTTGTGTGCTCCACAGTCAAAAATCCCTAAAAAGCCAAACCCTAGACTGGAGTGATTTTTTTTTCAAATGATAAAGAAAAGCAGTGCTTAACCTAAAAATTCAGAGGTCAAACTGTAATTGAAAGAAACAACTCAGTGTGTTTATTTGAGACAATATCTCCAAAGGAATTTAGCAGTATAAATGTATAAAGGAGATCTCACATAATAAAGAAAGAGAAGGAGGAGAAAGAAATTTTAGTCTGCAGTGCAACCTTTCCTCCTTCGCTTTCATGCAACTACATGGTATCACTTAAATGCACTCTTGTTTCTTAGTCTGTAACACATAGCTGAAATTGCAAGAAAAAATTTACTGCAGATCTCTTTAAAATTATTTTGTAATTTTTTTGTTCATTTTATTCTTCATTTTTTTGCAATTAAAAATTACAATGAACAGCTGAAATGTACTTTTGATACCAAAACAATACAACTGTGATTTTTTAGTGGTTCATCATGAATTTTCATCATAGGAGGATAGTTAATAGGTCATTAATTTTTTAAGGTCTGAAATTAGTCTTCAGGTAGAAAAAAAATTTCTGTGCTAATTTAATTTCTGACATTCCACTCAAGAAAATTATTATTTTCCTGAATCATGACATCCAAGATTTTTTTTTCGTGCTCAGGATACAGAGTTAATAGATTGTTCAACTTTATTTCTATAAGAATTATTTTGTCTTTTTCTTTAGTTATTTTTATATAAAAAGATTGTCTAATAATAGATTTGATCTTCCCAATTTTAGCACTGTTTTATATTAAGAGAAATTCAAATGTATTTCATTAGTCCATTGATTATTATCATTATATTTAATATATTAGAACTTTGTAACTTTTAGATTTACAACAAATATTTTTTATTATATTTTATTTATTTTATTTTATTTTATTTTTTGTTTTGTTTTATTTTATTTGATTTGATTTTTTGTTTTGTTTTCTCCCTTAACATGATTAAAATACTAGTTTTACTAAACCATCTAGGGTATGGTAAAAAAAAAAATCTACCTGCATTACCAAAATATTCTACTGTGTGTCAGGTACATGCAAGTGGTGTATTCTCTGAGAGTAATTTGTCACTAGAAATTTGTTTTCTACTCATCTTGCACCATTCTGATAAAATGAAGAATCTATTTAATTTCCAAAATTCTAGTGTACTGCAAAGCAATTTCTTGCTTTGCTTTTTGGAATTCTGCCCTTACTGTTCTTATTTTCCTATTTTTCAAGAGCAAATTGAGGTTTTGTGCAAACATGTTTTCCAATGGAGTTTTTTAAAACAGATTCTGGCAAGATAGGAAATTTTTTTAAAAAAAGGAAATTGATAAAATTCTAATATCTGACATCCTTGATCGCAAAAAGGGTGATGTCCTACTCTGAGATAATTCAGATTATCAAATTCATAGAATCGTAGAATAATTTTGATTGGAAATGTCCTCCAGAGGTCATCCAGTCATATTTGTTTAAAATGGAGCCAAAATCGAACCAATTGCAACCAGCTTCAAAGTTTGATGAATTTCTCAGGGTTGTAGCCAAGAGCCTTGAATATCTCAAAGGATAGGAATTCTATTACCTTTCAAATCAGCTCATTTCAACAGTTGACCTCTCACACCACAAAACAAAGAACTTTCTATCTAATTCAGATCAAAAGTAAGAAACAGACCATGCTTGTAAAAGGTAAATTAAGTTTGAATAAGTAGAGGATGTCATGCATCACAGAATAAAACCAATTCTTGCCTGGTTAACACATTTGTCCTTTGCTTTTATTCTTTTCAAAGACACTGAGATTTAAGTGTACAAGCACTTAAGTACAGCTACAAACATTGTTCAGCCACATAATTTCATAGTCCCTAGCAATTAAAAATTTAGGAAGCTAGGAAACATAATTAAACAAAAATTTATGGTAGACATAAAAATTTTATGGGATTTTAGAATTTATTTTTCTTTTTAATATAAATATCAGCAATAACAGGAGAAAAGAAATACATATTAACTAGTGGCTTAGAAGATTGTGGGAGCTAAACTCATATTAACTGAGATGCAAAATTTCTTTTTTTTTGTAAACATGAACCTACTACTGGAAAAGTGCAGTCAAGAGTAAATTAATGAAGCTATAAAGACAAAAAAACATACTTGTGGCTGTAGTTAATGTGATTTAACAATAGTTTGTTCTGATATCTGTGTCACAGCAGCTATTTGTATTACTGAAGTATTTAAAGTCTGAGTGCTTCATGGTTTTCTGCTCTTAAGAGCAGGCATTACCAATCCATTTGCTCATAGAAATGGACCAAAATTCTGTTTTTTGTAACTATGAAAATTTTCAATATTATTAAGAGTTTAAGGCAGATACATTCAGCGATTCTTCATCAGTGCCACCATGTCTAACCTACTTATAGATCTTTCTTAGTCCCTCTATGCTATAGTGAATTTTTGGCAAAACAAAAGAGACATGACTCTGTGTAACCAGTTAGTGCAGTCAGATAGAGTACAAGATAAGCTTTTGAAGTTTACTAAACACAAAGCACCACTGTTCTCATATTGCTCTGATGAAGATCTAGAAAGAAGTTCACACTTTTCCAATCTAATTCACTGATCCCATTAAACCAAAATAAAAGGGCATTACTTTAAATATTTGTTTTCTTCTCTTCACTGACACTTTTCTACCTAAATGTCAAATTTCCAAGTAACTTTTTTATTTTAGTGTGAATATATTCACAACAAACATTCCTTATTCAAAATTCATCTTCTTTTTACCCTGTCTCTTGACTTTTTCTTTTTGTCCATTAGATGATACATATTCATCATCATGTATGTATTTAATAGATATATTTGTGCATGTATTTGTTCGCATATATACTCATCAAACAAGAAGAATATAGAGTTTGCTTGACTGGTTAATCCCAGGGACAAAAGAAAATTCTTTGGGCATATAAGTCAGTAATGCCAAGAATCTGCAAAGGAAATCTATTGAAGTATTCCAGCTGCCTTCATCCTGAGACTGGTTAATTCATTACTGCACAGCTGACAACTGTTTGATAAGTGGAATAAAACTGTAATGACTTAAGAACATGTAGGTGATGAATATTATTGTGGAGCTCTTTATTAAATTTAATCCATTTGCCCAGCTATTGATCTGGTATCAGATGTAAAATTAGTGAAAAACATTAGGAATTTCAATATTGTTCAATATAACAAAATAAACAATGTAAAATTGGAGAAAACACAGATGAAGTTAATTTGCCTGCAAACATTTCTTACTTACATATAAATATTTCCAAATTTTTCATAGTTGATATACTTGACCTGGTGTTATTTTAACTGTTGTATGCTTTAAAAGTAGATATAATCCAAAGCTAACAATGTTGTTAGATATTTTAGATATTTATATAGATGTAGTTTATACTGTTGAAAGCAATATGGCATCTGAGGTGCCAAAAGTGAGTGGAAAAAGCTTGTATACCTTTTACAGGTGTGCGGTTTTAGCCCAATTTGATTGTACAAGCAATATAACTTTAGCTAGCTGTTAGTTACAATCTTATGAATCTTGCTAAAGAAAACGTAAATGTCTAGTGCATTGACTGTGTGCTGATTTTGTGTAGGGTTTGGTTTATAATCGTAAAAGTGTTTAAGGTTTATTCTCACCAGAAGGTAGTATGGAAAAAGCACAGCCGCAGTCTGGATGGTTGGAAGTTGTTTGAGGGGTGAGAGGCAGCCAGGAGTGAGGAGAAAGTCAGTTGAGTGACAGCTGGAAGTGAGATTGTGATTGGCTGGAGGGACATGTAGATAGCATATGAGCAGAAAGGTGATTGGATGGTAGGATGCGTGGACAGCGGCACTGCACCTGGGCCAGCCAATGGGTGTTTTCTTTCTGTTAAGTTTTGTTAAGTCTTGCTTTGTTTTCAGCTCTGTTGGGTAGAAATAAAATGTATAAAAAGGGTGTGATTTTCCTCAAAAAAAGGATCTCCTTTGGATGCATAAGGGAGTCCGTGTCACTTGGTTCCCCATTGCCAAGAAATTGCATGGCCTGGTTTGTGGTAGTGGTGGAGGGGGAGGGTGCACAGGGAAGGTTTCTGTGAGGAGCTGCTGGAAGCTTCCACCATGTCTGGCAGACCCAATCCCTGACGGCTCTGAAGACAGACATGTTACTGGCCAAGGCTGGGCCTATTAGACATGATGGTAATGTCTCTGTAATAACGTATTTAAGAGGAAAACCAAAACAAAATGGTGATGGAATTTGAATTCCAGCAAGAGGGGAGGAGGAGGTGAGAACATGTATGGGAAACAACAAATCCTTGCCTGACAAACTGACCAAAACTCCCATGCCCACTCTCCCTGTGCTATCAGTAGGGAAGAGGGAGGGGTTGGGGGTATAAAAGGTGTTTTTAAGGGCTTATTTTACTTCTCATTAGCGTCCTCTGATTTTGTTAGCAATAAATTCACTTAGTACCTCTATGCTGGTCCTGTTTTTCCCTTGAAGTGCTTTCTCCTGGTCCTTATCTGAACTATTGAACCCTTCGTTAAATATTTCTCTCCTCTGCCCAGCTGTTGCAGGGGAGGGTGAGTGAGTGGCTTTTGTGGGTGCCTGGCACTTGGCCAGCATCAAACCACAACAGACTATTAAAAAACAGTGTTTTAACCACTGAAATTTGTGAGTGTTAATGTTTTGATGTTGAAAGATCAATCTCTAATGATTTTCATGAATTTGATAATATTACCTTACAAGGCTTCTGTAGCCACAATGAAGTCCCTGTTGTGGAAAAAGAAAAAAGAAAAAAGAATTCTATCTGGACCATGAGGAATAAAAAATATCCTGATCTTGGAAATTCACATGGTTTGTCTATTAAACAGTTGCAATTAGATTGTTTGAATCGGTGTTCAAAGGACATAGGTGAAGAAAATGTGCACACATGTTAAGTATGTGTTAAAAATCATTTGTGGAAGTGAAAGTATGTTTTGAAATGTACCCATCTGGATGTTTTAATAGGAAAATTTCTGTTGAAAGAGATTCTGCATATTTACACAGAAAAAAAAATCATAACATTTGAGTTGTAAGTTTCCTAACTAGATATTTTTAATATCTAAGAGAAGGCATTTTTTTATGATTTCTGTAAAAAATATAATTATAATGAAGTTTTTTCTTTTAACTTATGATAACAGAATACTGTACTATAAAGAAAATGATTAAAACTAAAGTCTGATCTAACCTGAAAATTCAATACCTAATAGATACCTCTGGATTGTGTTTAGTAGAATTTCAAATATCTCCAAGGATGAAAACTGAGGCATTTGGCCTCTCACAGAAGAAAAAAATTAAATGCTAAATGTATAATTTGAATATTTGGTATTGTAGCTGGATTCCTCTCATCTTTTCACTTCGCACCTGTGAGAACAGTCTGGGTCTGTTTGGCATATAGACTCCTATTTGGTGAATAAAGACTGTAATTTGGCTGGTATTTAGCCTTTTCCTCAGGCTGAAGAAATTCTGCTCCCATAGTTTCTTCTTGAATAGCATATTCTCTAGCCTCCTAATCATCCTGTTGACTATTTATTAATTTTGATCAAATATCTCATTTTCTTTCTTAAACTGGGAAGCCTAAACTGGATGCAGCGCTCCAGGTGCAGGGTTATAATTCACAATCAATTCCTCAACTCATTGTGGTTATGCTGTCACTAATACATCTTTCTATCTGTTTGGCCTTCACTGCTGCGGGATTCTACTTTTGAATCAGGTCCAATTTTTTTGTCTGCCAAGATCATTTGGCCTTTTTAATGCAAAGTTCCTTCCAAGACTGTTGGTTGTCAGCCTGTACTGTCATACAAGGTTTGTTTGTTTTTCTTAATTTAAACTTTCTTGAGCCTTCATTCAAGAAAGCGCTAGCACATTCTTCCAGCTTGTCAAGGTTTATCTAAAAAGCAATCTGGTCTTCTAGAACTTCTTTCCTTATAAAGAATAATATTTTTTTTTCTAGCTAACAGAGCTACAGCAAGGGAAAGCATGATGTTAAAAGCTTTCTCCCTGTGTCTGTGATAAGAGTTTTCATTCCCACTAAAAGAAATAGAGACACTTACAAAAGAAAGAACCCAAATGAGTAAGTGTGAAACTATTTTAGACTGGCAGACCTGACAGAGGAGGTAGAAGATATGAGTCCTGGATCTAACTACAATATACACCACTGTCAACAGAAAATAGAAACAATTTGCAGCAGCATACAAAAGCATTTCCCAAAGGTACTACTAGCGATTTAAATATATTAACCATGGACAAAAATGGACAGCATCCTCAATCTGAATAGACATTTTCTGGGTATTCAAAGACCTCTAAACAAATATGTTAAATGTACTGAAAAGCTGTGAAGTACACCAGTAAAAGAGAAATACTGATGGAGATTATTTCTGTCCTTAATTGTCCATGTATTTTATGATGGCCATTCTTTCTATTAGAAAAGGTAAATACTGTGTTTGCTCTTAATAAAAAGGCATAATTTTATAAAAACCACATTAATTCTTACACTGTTCATAATTTAAATTTTATTTGTAGAATTTAACTTGATACAGCTAATTTCATGGTAAACATGTCAAAGGAGGGTTTAGGTAAACATGTTTCTGAAGAATTTTTCTTGACTTTTTCATGAAGAATCTTTTTGCTCTTGATGACCAGAGGAGGCACTAGGAAATTTTCAACTGGCTGATGGATTTTACAGCAAGCTGGTAACTCAGTTGTGCCTATTCAAATTGTTTATGTTTAGCAACAGAAACAGATTTGCAATTCAGTTCTTCAATTAGTATATTTTGATTAAGCTACAAGAAGAATAGCTGCCTAATATGACTTTTTAAACAGTCATAAAATTTCTTTTTCATTTGTAGGTATTCTCAATAGCCTCTTAACTTTAGAATGTTTCTCAAAGACACATAATTTTGTATCTACTTCAGTCTCATGTCTTCCATTGTTCTTATAGTTCTAATTATTTCTTTATATAGCTATAATCTGTCCCAATGATTTTGAATCTGGCCTTTTTTTTTTTTTTTTTTTTTTTTTTTTTTTTTTTTTGTATGTATCCTTTTCTGGAATAAGTAAGTTATTGTATAAAGCCAGATTTACATTATAATGGAAATGCCAAACACTGTAAATCTGTTTAAAATTGATATGTAAAAAAAACCAAACACATACCTCAATGTCCTTAAATATAAATGGTAATAGAACCCGGTCCAAAAAAATCTAAGAGATTAAGCTTTCCACAATATATAGATTAAGTACACTTATTTTTCATGAGCAAAAAATGAATGAATGAAGCAGTCATGACCATGGAGACATATTTTACTTTTCTGTGTGCAATAGTACTTTCTACGTAATGGTAGGAGAAGAAAAATGCTCCTAAGTGGAGAACTGAGACAAAGAAGTTTTCTGCAGAAAATGTGAGTCAAGATGACGTTTAAGACCAGATAACTCAAAAGTAGGAAATATGTTTGTTTTCACAAGCTGATGAAGGAGACCTAGATATGGCTGAGCAATGCATATATTTACAATACTGTAATCCACTGCATCAGAAACAAACAGGGGTAATTGAAAGTTGATGTGCAGTTGCCGAGCTATCACATCAGTGGGATTACAAAATGCTGTAATGAATGAATACGAGAGCTTTAGAAAAGACAAATGAGGTAGGTAAGGGGCCGGTGTGTGATGTAAACGGGTGGCTGCAATGCAAGCGTTTTTTGCCAGGGAAAGGTCATGAGACAGTCAAGATTTTGTAGGTAAGAGTCAGAGGACAGGCAGGGTGCCAAGACAGGTACCAGCTATGCCTAAAGAAGTAGATGAAGCCTTCTGTAGAAAACAGGAGGAAACCCCACAATTGCAGGATTTGGTATTCATGGGGGATTTCAGCCACCTGCACTGCTGCAGAATGAGTAGTATAATTGATTAGAAACCATCCAGGAAATTTCTGGTATGTGTTAGTGGTAATTGATGCAGATCCTTCATGAGCTAAGTAGAGGGGATTTTCTGCTGGACCTGTTGATGCTCAAAAAAGGGAAAGAACTACCTGAATATGTATAGGTTTACAGCAGCCTTGGTTAACAGAGATTGTTGGACAGAAGAGACCAAGACATGTTAGAGTCATAACCATGAAATTTGAAAGAGCAGATTCTGTTTTGTTGAATGATTTGGTTGAGAGGATAGCATGGGAGACTGCCCTGGAAGGCCAGGGGTCCTGAGAGATCTGGATAATGTTTGTGGTTGATCTCTTCAGAGCTTAGCAATAAAGCACAGGAAGTAAAGCAGGCCAGCTGGTATGAACAGGGAATTCTTAATTGGGCTCAAATTTTAAACAGAATTCTTGATAAGGGAGAAAAAAAGGATGAGTCAAGAATAGCAAAGCTCAGCTGGGTTGAAAATTGGAAAGGACATGAAGGTCAACAGGATAGTTTTCTATTAAAAACCTCAGCTGCAAAAGGAATAAATGTAAGAAAAAAATGAAATTAATTCAATTCGGATTTCTTTCCTAGCAAAATTATCTTACTACTAGGTTTTTATTTTAGTTCAGAAAGAAAAAAAAAAATAAAAATAAAGGCTATAAGGACTAGGGGTTTCTTCTATTCACAGATATCCCGAATGAACTGCATCTCTCCTTACCAAAACAGACAGAGAGTAATGACAGTATAGAGTTAAAATTAAAAATGATCTCTGCAGCTGCAAAGCTGGGGAATAGAACATCAGCTTCACTGCAACCAGGAGGTTGTTTTCATGCTATTGTTTTAACCAAATCAAGTATAACTTTGCCCAGATAATCAGGGGAGGAGGGGGAATGAGAATGATTTGTACTTAGACACATAGGCCTTAGAAATAAAGCTATTCTCTACTAGGTCAGGTGAAACTGTACCTAATCATCATATGATAGATGATATAATTGTAAGGATTTTTGGTAGCTGAACATGATTATTATCTTAAACTAGAATCATGAGAATCACAAGGGAAGATATTTACCAAAATTCATGCTTGGGTGTATACAATAGAACCATGAGGGCTTAATGATTAACAGATTTGTATAATGAAAGAGTATAAGACTGTATACTTTTTGAGTCCTTGTCAGAGTTGGATTTGGGTCTGTACCCCAGTTCCCAGAGCTCTTCAATAAAGCACCTCATATAATCATTCTGTGATTATGTGTTTCCTACGCTAACAGTAATAAAGAGGAGGTGATAAATCCTTTAATATAATTACATATAAAAGTAATGGTACTTTTGTTTTATTTTCCTTTGCTAAGTACAACAGAGAATGCATGGTATTTAAGAGGCATTCTGAGAGAATTTTAAACACATCTATATATAAAGCCTTAGGTTTATGTTCTTAATCATCACATACCATTACTTTCATATCTTAATTACAATATTTATAGAGAAAGAAAAAGTCTATTTTACTTTCTTATTAAAATGTTTGGCATGCTGCTTTAAATATGCAGCATGGGTATGGAACTTTACTAATAAAATGCTGGTTTTCTGTTGATATATGTATCCAACGACCTGTATGTCTAATGTTAATATACTCAAAAAGCAACCATTTGTCCTTCAACAACCCAGGTTAAGAAAAGCATGGTTTTAATGGGGGAAAAAAAACCAACTAAAAAAAAACCATATCAAAACACACACACACACACACACACGCACACGCACACACACACAAAAAAAAAAAAAAAGAAAAAAAAAGAAAAAAAAGAAAAAAAAATCAAGAATGAAGTTTTGAAGCATTTCCAAAAGAAAAAGAATCTTAACTTTTCTGCAGCCATGACTGATTGTGTTCATTTCCTAGGCTGAAAAACCAGACATGTTGAAGCAATCATCTTGTAATTAATAGAATAATTATGGATTACAACTTACTTCTCACCTTGTCAATTTTCCCTTCCACAAGGAAAAGAGAGTTTCTTTTTTTCTCAAGACCTTGTATGAAAACAAGGAAAAAAGAGCAGCTGCATTTCAATCTACTTGTTGATATCAGACTATATAAAAAGTATCAAAACCCACTTTGAGATATTAACACGCAGAGAAAAACAAGGTCTTAACCTGAGTTTATCTGCAGCATAATGATGGAGATATAATCATGCATGCAACTTAATATCTGACACATGATGATGAGAAAACCAAAAATATTTATGGACTCATAGAATTCAGGTTGGAAAAGATATCTAAGATCACCAAGTCTTGTCCTTAAACTCACACTTGCCCTGTCTACCACTAAACCATCTCTGTAAATGCCATATCTACTTAAGTGTGTAGATAACCAGTGTAAAGGGCATCAACTACATCAATAATAGAAGTGTTAGTTCATAAGAAAATGTTGAAACTGCAGGCTATGCAGTGAGGGAGGGTTTGAGATTTTCTTCTTAACCACTGCTGTAGATATGATTTTTTTCTGCATCCTTCTCTACAAGCAAATCTAGCATGTTTTGAACTTTTCTGTGGAGGTAGGGAAGTCACAAAGTATTTAAAATGAAGTATATTCAATTCCTATCCAATTCACTATTTTATGTAATTCCTTCACAAGTATCTAATACTAAGAAACCCCAGACTGTCAGAGGTGTTCATGGGTGGGTTTTTTTGCATATTTCCAAAGTCACACCCAGATTTCTGCCATATATTTTTTGGAAAGCAAAATGGACTTTAGTCTGAGTTCTCCCTTACACACATTCTCCTCCCACCACTATCTCTGATATCATCCCAGTGAAAAGTTAAGAAGAAAACATACTGAACTTTTGTGATAAGAAACATAGAACTACTGCATCAGAGATAAGATGGAGGACTTAAGAAGTAGAACACTTTTCTGAATTAGAGCTGCAGTAGAAAGTTTCTAATATGTGATCTTGTAAAAATGAAATGTTCCTTGAATTTTAATAAATGAAATTATTATGAAAACAGTATGTATGACTCTATGGTTAGGGTCCTCATCTAACACTGAAAACATGAATTTAATTCTTGGTCATGGATAAAGTATACCCTTGAGCAAAAGAGTTTTTGCTTCTCCAAGTATTTAGACATGAAATTGCCAGATCTAAAGCCCATAAAAATATTGAGGTTTTTTTCATGTACTTTGGATCAAACTTTTAATTGTATCTTGCCTTTTCCTCCTTAGTTTTTCCTTTTCTATTCACATAATATGAAGGAGGTCCAATCTAAGTGACACTATATTGCCAAAATAAATCAAGAAGTTAACATAAGTCTTCACAGTAGTATCACAGTTTAAGTATTCACTTGCTTATTAATCAAATTTCCTTTTAATGGAGAAAGAAACAATAGGATAAAAAGCCTCTGAGCATGTGGTAAACATTTATATTTCTAACACATAATTTGTTCAGATTTTAGAAAACAACACACTATGCAGGTTTTCTAGGCAGAAATTAAAATAAAACTTTCAGCTGAATTTACTTATGCTAAGCTGACTACATAGAGGTGGTAAATAGATTTTAGCTAGCAAGGTTTTAAACCCATCTTATCTCATTTCGCCTTCCAGCAGAATATCTCATGTACCCAAATGTTGTTGTAAGCCACAGGAATACTCAGATGGCAGAAAGAACTTTGGCTTTTGTCTCTCTCCTTTACAATTTGTGTGTCCTAAGAAATATAAAATCCTGATAGAAGCTGTCTTGGAAACACAGAAAACAGTTGCAGACTGAGTCATGGTTCCAAAGAGATATTGGGGTTTAATTTATGCAAGAAACAGCAATATTTTTCTTTGACCCATGGTTTAGCACCTTAGCTGTTGTGTATGCCAATCTGACAACTGTCTCCAGGAAATATGCATGCATAATTTGCATTGGTGAGTTGCTTGCCTACAGACAGATGACTTTAAAATTTTGCAGTTACAAACATTGCAATGTCTAAATTAATTTTTTTGATCTCTGTGTTAGATCTTACTTCTCAAAAAACCCAAAACTGTTCCCCTGATCACTTAGAGTTGCTCTCAGGACAATTTAAAATTTGCTGGGTTTATTTTTATTTTTGGTGGAGACAAATAAATGTATTAGCCCATATCCATCTTGGAGCACGAAAGATCTTAGGTGGTTTCGCCTTCAAATTTCACTGAATTTGTCCCAAGGAAAGAAACCTGATGGTCCTGGTCAACGGCAAGTCGAGCATGAGTCGGCAGTGCCCTGGCAGCCAGGAGACCCAAGCCTGTCCTGGGGTACATCAGGCACAGCATTGCCAGCCGGGCAAGGGAGGGGATTATCCTGCTCTGCTCTGAGCTGGGGCGGCCTCATCTCCAGTGCTGGGAGATGGTTTGGGTGCCACAATATAAAAAGAATATAAAGCTATTGGAAAGTATGCCACAAAAGGATACAAAGATGGTGAAGGGCCTGGAGGGGAAGCTTTATGAGGAGCAGCTGAGGTCACTTGGTCTGTTCAGCCTGGACAAGAGGAGACTGAGGGGAGAATTCATTCCAATGTTCAACTTCCTCGTGAGAGGAAGAGGAGGCAAAAGCATTGATGTCTTCTCTGTGGTGACAGTGACAGACCCAAGGGAATGGACTGAAGCTGTGCAGGGGAGGTTCAGTCTGGATTTTAGAAAATGATTCTTACCCAGAGGGTAATCAGGAACTGGAACATGCTCCTCATAGAAGTGGTCACAGCACCAGCTTGATGGAGCTCAAGAAGTGTTTGGACAGTGCTCTCAAACACATGGTGTGATTCTTGGGGATGATCCTCTGCAGGGCCACAAGCTGGGCTGGATGATCCTTAGGAGTTCCTTTCAACTCAGGATATTTTATCATTCTATGAAGGAAATGTCCAGCGTATTGCTGAGAAAAAAAAAAAAAAAAAAAATGGGGGGTGAGGAGGAATTGTTGGTTTGGTTGTTCGGTTTGGGTTTTTTTAAGAAAAGAAGGAGCAGAGAAGACATGTATTTCAAACTTTAAGATCTCTCCAAATAAGCACAAAATAATGCACCAGAAAAAAATAATTCCTTTCTTCTAACTTTTACTCAGTCTTTGTCACTTTTTCAATTGAATTTCAAATGGCAAGGATGCTTTCACAAAACTAATTTTTTCTTCTTTTTCTGTTTAACCACTCTCAATGATGGTACATCAGTTGAAGTAATAACCTGTATTTTGACATCAAAGCCATTTACTTCTCATCCACTTGTACTGCTGCAAATACATGATTATGACTAGCTGGGGATATAATAACCCAAGCAGGAAATCTCTTTAGAAATGAACTCTATGTTTATTCAAATATCTCTTGTATAAAAAGCCAATTATAGAAATAAAGAGTCAAAATTGATTCTAAATACAATTCTTGTTGAAGTCTTTTATGTAGCTGTAAGTAGTCTATAGAAAGATTGTATACTGTGCTTTATCCATAGTTCCTCCTTCAGATTCTTTTTGAGATAAGGAATTTTTAAAAATAAGCATGTTATTTCTATTGACACTTTCAAAGAAAAACAAACAAACAAATTACTTCTGATACCTTCCAAGAAATGCAAAATAACATCCCTCTAAGAAATGCAAAATTAATTGTGAACAACAGTAACTCATGTATTTCAAAATTACTACATTGTCCCTAAACACGTGATAGTTTTTAGAAACCTTTTAAAGAAACTTAAATGAAATAGTAATCTTTATTTCTTTAAGGGTAATTTTTGACAGCGTTTGATAAAAAAAATGCGTTTTATGGATTTACAATAATTTCCTTAATTTCATTTTCATCAGTGTATTTTATCTATCATGCCAAGAAACATTTAAGTGAACATGGTATTTTAGTTCCCTGTAGGAATAACATGCAGATTACAAATGGTTGGTGGTGATGATGGGCGATTTAAGTGAATGATGTTTTGGAAACCCTGAATCACACTGCTAAAGAAAGAATTGTGCAATTTATCAGTATTTCCACAATGTATAAATCTGTATGCAGAAATATGGCAAAGAATGAAAAGGTGGACATCTTTCAGATAGGAATATATTTTTTGAAGTCTAAACCTCTTCTCATAAAAATACGTAAACTTTTGTGAAACCAAAACAGAAAATAAACCTCACTTAAAAAAAAATAAATCTGTATTTATTTTGAACTGTTGGAAAGTCTTTCAAGTATCCACAAAATTGTACTTTATGTGCTTTCTAATATGATATTTGTACACTTGTCTTGCTATGGTGCATATGTATCACAACCCTTGGACTAAACAAATGCAATAAACATTTATGTATTTATATATTTACTAATGTTCTATATTAGAGAGGTTATCAAACCAGAACACGCACTTCAATCACATTTTCAATAATTTAGTTTTTTTCTGTGTTTAAAAATGTATATTTCCAAAAAGCTTTGCAGAAGTATAGTATTGGATATCAATAATTATCATCATAAAAGATAGATAAAACAATTTTTCTGAGTACTGAATTGCTAGATGAATAACAAATCTTGTTAATTACTTTAATCCTACAGTTGTCATTTCTTTTCTGTCCATTTCTCATTTTTATTTCTACTTTTGAAACACTAAAAATTCATAGCATTTTTATTTTTTAAATTAGAGAAATAAGAAGAAAGTTACATCTGATTTTTCTCACTATTGAAACAGACATATGAAAGTGAATAAGGAAAATAAATTAATTCTTATTTTCAGTCAGAACAACTGAATTTATTAAGGCTTGTACTTTGAATTTAAAATTGAAATAGTTTGGTATAAATCTGCACTTGAAAAATTATATAACTTTAATAAAGAAAGTATTGGTTTTCTTGACTGAATTCCTTTTAATTTACAATAAAGGAATCTATACTATTCCCAATAAAATTTTTAAAATGTAGACAAACTAATAGATTAATTTAAATATATATACTAAATAAATACAGTGTTTAAAAATAACAGCCTCATTACCCTATAAAAAGAATAGGGAAGAAAATACCACTTCAATTTTAAATTAAGAAGAGGTATTGTTTGTTCCAATCCAATTGACAGTACCAACATGTATATGTGTATGTCTTCGATGATCACAAAAAATTATCTCTCTGACCAACAAGGTACAATCTTAAGACCTAATGTTTTGATTTTGCAACAAAGACAGAAACGTTCTATGCAATGTAATGTCTAATAGGAGCAGAACAGGGTTACCATATACTAGATTAAATCTTGTCATCCACATTTCAAGGTTCACTAAGCATTTATTTAATGATCAAGGTTCCAAAGAGTTCTAACAATGCTTGACCAGTATGTTGACACTCTTGATTATGTTGTTTGGTATCCCTTTTTTGGGTCTGGATCTTCTCTGTCTCCCCAGTGCTACTTCAGCTGTCTCATTTTAAGAGGTAGTTTAAATGCAAGTCAGAAAGTAACTGGCATTTGGGTAACACATCAGGAATTTACACAACAAACCTATAACTCATTGTGTTCTAATGACAAGCACCACAACATTTCTCTTTTATCTGCTCTTAGCGAGCAATATTCTCTCAGTCAATATTGAAAGCAATGGATAAAACACTGCTATTAGCAGCTGTATAGGTAATTCTTGGAAGAAACATTGTTATATATAAATATCCTTGGAAAAAGATACACCTAAGTCATCAGGATTTCTATAATTACAGCAGAGGGTTTGAGAAAGAGCACTCTGAAATAAATGGTCCCTTTTTTCATGATTTTCATTCTTGGTCATGTTTTATTAGATATCTGAAATGAAAATTCAGATCTAGAGCTGTGAGTGTTCCAAATTTCAGTTCTGATATGACTTAAAGATATGACAGAATCATTTATTCAAAGTAAAAGGATATCTATGCATTTTCACTTCTTCAGTCAGAATAGAGGAAGTTCTGGTTAGAGTTACTCTAATTAGGGTGGTCAATATTGACACTGAGTAGTGAGTTCCTAAAAAGCCAATAAGTCAATTTCCTTCTCTGCAATTTAAGATTGCCATATAACAAGAGTAAGATATTTTTTCCTCTCTTTCTCTAAATACAAGCTCTTAATGTTTTCAGAACATTGTTTTTGTTTAGGAGTTTGAGAAATACAGTAAGGAAGAGTTAATTCACAGTGTAACTGAGAATCTGAAGGATAATAACCATGATCTTTATGTAAGGTGAAAATTCCCTATAAAAGGATTGCGCTGTATGGCCAAAAAGACAGCATACTTCCCATGGTAAGTGTAAAATTAGACTGAATTAGGCAAAAGATGGACTCAAATTCTCATATTGAAATTCCAGCACAAGGAATAAGAAATGCCGTCCCTGCTTTTTGTATTCTCATTTGCCTTAGATCACTTTCAAATTTTAGCCTTCAATCACTTTAAAGTATTAGCCGAAAGAAATTCAGGAATTTTTAGCTAATGGTTCTGATGGGATGTCAGTACTTGGAACTGACAGTATCTAACGTGTGTTATGTTTATCTTTTATTTTCATTTTTGAAGGGCCACAACATCAGCATGAAAAACATAAAAGCACAAATATCTCAAATTGAACAAACAGTTACATTTCTTGTTTTTATGGAATTTATGTTCACCTTCAGGAACAATAGAACAATTTAATGGAGTCATATTTTTTCTTAAGGGATACATCAACTGTAGAAGCTCTGATCTGGTGTCAACACTTGGAGATATAATGAAGACTAATGCTTACTAAATGTCAAACAAAAACATTTAGAAAAATGGAAAGTGATCAAAAAAAAAAGGTCTTCCATTGCTCTGTGAGGTACTTGAGAGTTTTATAGGTTCTCTTGTGGATCTTTAGTGCTGAGCAGATTGCTCATATTGTATACGAGAAGTTCTGCTCTGAAATATACACATGGATGTCTCAAGTACGATAGACTATCTCAAATAACAACAAACAGATATGGTTAGGCAACTGAATTGAATAGCTATCAGTTATATTTTCAAAGCTCAAGCACTTAGTATATGTGATAATACCTACATTTGTACACTCACATTTTGTTGTTTGCATTTTAGGTTTAAATCTGATCTATAAGACTTCATCAGATATATTTTTATTCTTACTGTCTTATTAATTAATTAGTAGTAGTTACACAGTAAATAATTATGTCCTCATTTTTTATTGACCAATTTCTTTCTAAGAATAAATGCTTAATCTTTTTTCTATTTTATCTTAAGCCTTAAAAAACAAGTTTAAAATGCAATACAAAAAATCCCCTGAAATTTAGATATATTAGTGAAAGTAACAGAATCATAGAATCATAATATATAATTATAAAATACTTTGGATTGGGAGGGATCTTTAAAATCATCTAGTTGCAACTTCCCTGTCAAGGGTAGGGACATGTTCCACTGGCACTGGTTGCTGAGAGCCCCAACAAACCTGACTATGAAAACTTCTAATGGTGGGACATCCACAGCTTTGCTGGGAAACTTGTTTCAGTGTCTCACCAACCTCAATGTAAAGAATTTCTTCCTTGGGTCCAATGTAATGCTACACTTTCTCAATTTATAATCAATTTATAATCAATTTATAATCAATTTATAATTGATTTACCCTCAATTTACCCCTTGTTCTGTCGCTACAGGAGTCTTGGTAAAGAAATGTCCTTTTCCAGCCTTCTGATAATTTTGTGGTCCTTTTCTGGACTCACTCCAACAGGTCCATGTTCATATATTGGGGCTTCATATAACTGGACACAGTACTCCAAGTGACTTCTCATGAGAGGAAGAGAGGCAGAATCACCTTCCTCAGCCTGATGGCCACAAGGTTTTTGATGCAGCCAAGGATTTGGCTGGATATAAGGATGTATTACCAGCTCATGTCCAATTTTCATCTAAAGGTTTTCCCAAGCCCTTCTAACAAGGGCTAACTCTTCTCAATCTTTTCATCCCCCAGCTTGTGTTGATTCTGGGCGATTGTCCCAGCTCTGGTGCAACACCTGGCACATGGCCTTGTTGAACTTTATGAGGTTCACCTGGGCATGCAATACACACAACAGAGGTTGCTCTTAAGAAACCTTTCCAGATTCTCAGTCTGCTAATAAATTTAGAAACTTTTTCAGTAATGCATTTCTGGACTTTAGCCAGGTGAGAATGAATAAAAGCATAGCTGCGGGCAGGAGAGGTGCTCACGAAGAACTGCAACTGCCCAGTGAGCATTATCTCAGTGACATTGCCAAAAAGTATGAAAACATATTCTCACCACCATCATCTTTCATGGTGAGTGAATTCTGAGCTATCTGGGTAATTTTCTTAAGTAAAACACCAATAAATTTTAGATGGATTTTTTTTCAAACATTTTAAGCATTTTCTGTGAGCTCTTACAAGTTGCATAAAGAACTCAGTGACATTAGTTTTCATTCTGTTCTATGCGCCTGCAAATTTTACCATTATTATATATTCATTTCTCTCTTTGTCCACTAAGAAATGCTTTGATTTTCTTTACAGAATCTAGCATTTTATTCAACTTCCCAGCCAAAATTTGAGTTCTAAATTGCTTACTTTCACTGTATGTTTGGTCTAAATATCCTTCTGTGTGTCTGTAGTTCCCAGCAGTATCGTTTTATTTAAAATGTAATCTCCTGCCAGTGTATATAATAGTATTGTCCACAGAGACAGTCTGTCCTTTTCTCATTCTTAGAGTCTTCCTGGATCTCAGAGCAAATCCTCTTCAATGGCCTGACTTCAGAAAGAAGAGAATTTTTTTTCTTTTTCTATTCAGGGGAAATTATTTTTAGGTGTACAAGGTCAATTCTATTGCTTTGAACTTTCAGTTAATACAATTCATTAAAAAAATCAAAAGAAAGATTGGTTCCTCATATCAAGATATAGAATCTTTCCATCACTTTAAACAGCTGAAGAAACGTCATTATCACTCACCATCGGATGTGCCAGTGATGATAGATGCATCTGTCATATTTATGTTGATTTCCTATAATCTTTTTGAGATATTGTTCTGGGTTGACCTGCCTCCTATCCCTTATCTTGGATACATTGTTGTGTCTGGCAGCTGCCCCTCCCTCTCTGGTGGGGCCTGGCTGGCTTTGGCTCTTGCTTTTGCTGCCGCTGTAGGCTTGCTCTGCTTCAGCTTCTAGCTTGGCTGCCTTGCTTCTCTGCTGTTGCCTTTTCTGCTGCTTCCTTTCTCTTTTTCTTTTTTCCCTTTTTTTTTTCTCTCTCTCTCCTGCTGCCCCTGCCGCTGGTTTTTTTTTCCTTTGCTGCTTCTGTTTGTTTTTTTTCCCTCCTTTCCCCCCCCACCAAGGTTTGAACCGGCTCCGGACCTGACCTGAGAAGTTGGAGAAGTCCCGGGGCCTGCCAGAGACGCGTTGCACCCTCTCCGTTCACCAAGTAACCCTATTTTCCCACTGTCGGTGTTGGGGAGTGTTTTTCTCATTGTCAATAAACCAGTTTTTCCACTTTTCCTCCGAGGTATTTTCCTTCCCGAACCCAGGGCTGGGGGGGAAGGGGTGGTGGAAGTTTTGGTTTAGGAAACTCCTTTTGGAAGTTCTTCCCTAATTTATTCCAAACCAGGACATTTCTATAAAGAAAAGAACAAAAAGATTTTTTTTAATCAACTCTGACTGTAAAAACCAAATTTTAAAAACCCTCCATCTTTCATTACTCAAAAACTAAAAGAGAGAGAAAACCCTAAAATCGAAAGGGTAAGGCTATAGAGATTAGAAAATTATCATCAGTATAATTTAGATATATATGTGGCTGGTCTATTCAGCTCAAAGGTAAAAGAAGGGTTACTTACATGACTTCAGAGTTAAGTACTCTAAGCAGTCATCAAACATTCATGATTTTCACAATGAAATAAATAAACAAAAAAAACCAACCCTGTCATAGCAAAGAGCAAAACATTCATAGCTTTAACAGCTGACTGAATCACATGTGGTTACTTTTCTCTCAGTATGTCCAACATCCACCCGAGACTTTGCAGTCATACTTCTCAGCTCCCTGACAGCTCCCTGTCATCCATTTCAGCTTTCTGTTTCTTCCATGCTGTAGGCAAGTTTAATAAAACAAGAATTTAGGGATTTGAATTAATTATATGTTAAATAGTTAAATATTTGGTTACATATTAGGCTCATTTAGTATTCCCTACTGTTGTATTAAGAGTTCTCTAGTCTCTTTCATTAAAATAAAAACAAAGAAATACACTCACAAAAACCCCACACCAAAAAAACTCAGATCCAACACAAAACAAACAACCTCATAACCCCAAATTTGTTTTTTGGGTTTTTTTGCAAAGTCTCAAAAAATTCCTCATGGATCAGAGGTCTCAGTTAAGAAAAAAATGCATAATCTTGTTCCCAATGTCACCTCAGTTATTTAGTCATCAGTGTTTTTAAAGTAGAACACAAAAGCTGGTGATAGTTTGCTTTCCCTAAGGTCCATTTTTCAACCACAAGGTTGACATGGGTACATCTAAAGTGACTGGGCTAAGACAGCAGTTTCCTTTTGGGGAGACAATAAAAAATTTACTATTACCAAGAATGACCTCAGTTATCCACTTTCAGTAATAAAAATTATCATTCTTACATAGTATAGAGAATCAATTTTTTAAGTACGTACTTTACTTATCATGTTCATTTAAAAATATTCCTGAAAATTGAAAACTGAAAATTCCATTTCACCATGACATTCTGCAGTATATGTTGTTGTCACCACATATTTTCTTAGTTATCCCAAGAAAAACAACACTCACAATGTGAATGTGAGGGTAAAAAAGTGTTACTTCGTTTTTTCCAAGTCTCAAGAAAAGAATGAATTTACTGCTCATTTTCCTCTGAATTGAATGTATACAGTATACCGAATATATAGGTCTTCTGGCAAAGAAGAGGAAAGAATAATACCCTACCAGAACCAATCGTCCAATCTGTGAAAAACACTAGAGCACTTTCCTACATTTCTAAGACTATCTGCAACACTAGCTTTGAAAAATCATGGAAAATAGCTCAGATTCTTCACATCCTAAACTGTATCTTCTGGAAGATATCAGCACAGGACTAAATTTTGTTACCTAAACAGAGAAAACTTTATATGTAAACCTGTCTATGATACAGTAGAATATGCAAAATGTTTATTATTCCTTGGAAAATGTAATACTGAACCCGTGGCTGATTTATATCCTTTAGACCTAAAACAGGTAGCTAAACAGAATTAATAAATACTGAGACTTTTATAAAATCAGAGAATGATTTGAGTTGGAAAGGATCTTTAAAGATCATCTAGTCAACTCCTTTACCTTAAGCAGGAACACTGTCCATTAGACTGGGTTGCTCAAAGCCCTATCCTACATGACTTAGATAGGGCACTCACAACTTCTCTGGGAGTCCTGATTCAGGGGCTCACTAACCTGACTGTAAAATCTTCCTTATGCACAATCCAAAACACTCTGAGAACAGAAGAGATGGCCAAAATGACCCATCTTTTGATGAAGTCCAGGATAGGGGTTGGCTTTCTGGGCTCCATGTGCACATTGCCAGCTCACACTCAATTTTTGTCCATCCGTATTCCCAAGTCCTTCTCGCCAGGGCTGCTGTCAATCCCCTAGTTTGTGTTGGTGCTTGGAATTACCTAGACCCAGGTGCATGACCTTACAATTGACCTTGCTGAGCTTCACGAGGTTCACGAGGTTCACAAGTACCACTCCTCTAGACTGTCAAGGTTCCCTTGGATGACATCCCATGCCTCTAGTCTAGCAACTGCACCACTCAGCTTGGTGTTATCTGCAGACTTGCTGAGGGTGCACTCAATCTCATCTTGTATTGCCATTGACGAAGATTCTAAACAGGATTGGACCCTGTATGGACTCTTGAGGAACACCATTTTTTACTGCTTTCTGCTTGGTTGTTGAGCAATTGACTGCAATTCTGGTGACCGTCCAACCACTTCCTTATCCTTCTATAAGTCTGTTCTTCAAATCCATGACTCTCTAATTCAGTGGCAAGAATGTGGTGTGGGATCATACCAAAAGCCTTACCAAAGCCCAGGTATGTTACTGATCAGGAGTTCTCATTGCAAATGGCATGAGAGTTTTCTAGGTTTCAGGCAATTAAATCAAACTGATAGCTTATATGTTTGTTCAACTAGTCTCAATTAATTTCCAAGTAGATGGAAAAAAAAATTCACTGTTTTTCAAATATTTGGTTTGCCATTGTAACAAGAAAAAAGGTCGTGGACTCATAATTGATTTTTTATCTTAAAGGATAAGAAGTGAGTCAGCTGAAACCCAGAATAAAAGAGGTTTTGTTAGAACTGGTAAGCAATCCTGCAAAGAACATTAATGATTTTCTTTTCATATACTTTTACACTCTAAGGATATGCTAATGCCCCAGATTGTATATCAGATTTTATTTTTCCCTCCACTCCACTTTTCCTTTTAGAGTCATTCAAATATACAGATTTCTTTATTCTTCTTTGGTTAATAACTACGAAAACAAGTATATCATGAGAATGTTTTTTTTTTCCCCAAAGAATTAGAATAATAATGTTAAAAAAATAAGAGAATTAAACCTCTGGAAACTTGCAGCAAGTTCACAAGATTCAGCTTGTTTTCTAGTTAAACTATTATTATTTAATGTATTTATTTATTTTTCTCACCTATGTCACTGGAGGCCCCATAGGGCTACATTCAACCATTTGTGATCTATCTCATTAGAGTTTTTATTTCAGGATTTTCAAGAGGGTTTTTTTTTTAATTGAAAAGGACTATAAACCAGTAGCATAAGATAAATAACTGTATGTTAGCTTTCTATCACTGTTCATCTTCACATTGCTCTAACCTTGAGCTTTACAAGCTGAAGAGATGAGCTAAATATGACTTGGGGCTGTGGGGAAAAAAAATAAATTGTCAGAAAATAGATAACTTGCTAAGTTATCCATTTCACTTAATCTTCCAAGTATATTCAATGTCACATTGCTTGACCTGTTAAAAATCAGAAATATAGTAACCACACATGCTTTACAGAGAGAAAAGGAACGAAGAATGATCTACTAATTTTGGAAGAAGCACTGTAAGTAAGCAAAATAATAAATTTGAAAATTAATTATTACTTTAGAAGTCCAACTTTTTTAAAGATAGATAACAAGCCTTTTATGTAGGAAGACAACTCTTAGGACATTTAGAACTATGTGCTAAATTCCTAACCTATTAAAATATAAACAATCACAGAGAAGGCAAACAGCCCAGGTACAGAAGTGCATAGATATCAGTTAAAAGTGAACACAGCTACTAAAGCTGATGGCCTGTACTTTTTAAAAATTTATGAAAGATTTATATATTTGCAAACTAAATAAAAAAGGTTGCCTTCTCCTTCAACCTGTCTAAGCAAACTACACTGGCTTTCAAGCCTTATGTGATTAAATATATTTATCTTCTTTCCAACAAAGCTTAAAGGAAAATTTTACTATGCTGTTTTTCATCTTCCCTCAAAGGTCCATCCATTGAGGATGAAAAATTAAAGAAATAATTTCTCAGAGACACAAAACAAATATAGATGCTTATGCAGAGGGTAAAAAAAATGTTTTACGGCTTCACCCTTTAATGATAAACCACCTCAGGTTAATATGGGATACCTATGTAGCAGTTCTTTTAGTCTTCACAATCTGGACTTTATTCTTTTTGCAAAGGATTCTGCATATCTGTAGAGGAGTTCTGGTGCAGTCTTCGATGTTTAAAATGTACTAGAATTATTAATTCTAATCCTTTATGCAGGTTTAGAATGTTGTGTAATTATCTGGGCGAGTCTGATGTGTTTGTATGCTGTAATGGACTAAAGGTACTTAGCAAAGAAACTACTCCTCCTACTGTAACTTCAAAAAGGGGAGAAGACATAACCAAGTAAATAAAGAGAAATTTAAAAAAACCCAAAAAAACCAAAAAACAGCAACAACAACAACAAAAACCCCAAAGTAAATAAATGAAAATTTGAAGCATCAAATCAATTTGTTAAAAAACATGGTTATGAATATTGTTTCTAAATTTTCTCTTACTCTCTAGCCATTTTTTTTTCACATGGCTTTCATAGTAATGATAGTTCTACTTTTTCCCCTCAACATTTTCTTTTCTTTTTTTCTGTTGGTTTTGAGTCATATCCATGTGATTAATGGCATGTCTATTTATAAAGTTAAACTAAAATGGAAAAGAATCCTTTTAAAAATGGTAAAATTAATCAGGAGTTGGTAAACAGTACAATCTCTCTCAAAGCAGTAGCAAAATGAGGAACACTTAAAACTAAGAGCTGAATTCCTAGAAATTCCATGCAGCTGATGATACTTTTTAGAGAGAAAAGTTAGTGCATAACAGCTCAAAAAGTTTCTTGTACTCTCATAATGCTTATTATTTTAGTTATATTTACAGTAAAAAATGTGCATATAAATATATATACACGGAAGGGTGAAATTAAGGCTGGGGTTGCCCCAGCCATGCTGCTTCCAGCTGTCTTCAGCTGACACACTGTGGGTACTTAAGTGCCCTGGACTCCAAAGGGTGACACCTCAAGAAAGTGCATTTAAGAGTGGGAATAACA
Organism: Sylvia borin; assembly: GCA_014839755.1. Taxonomy (NCBI): domain Eukaryota; kingdom Metazoa; phylum Chordata; class Aves; order Passeriformes; family Sylviidae; genus Sylvia; species Sylvia borin. The sequence continues at coordinate 55,651,699 of CM025958.1, read as the reverse complement.
CTGCACAAACAGCCAGGAGTAAGGAAAAAAAGTATGAGAAAAGGAACAGCTCTGCAGACACTGAGGTCAGAGATGATCAGTGGGGGGAGGTGCTCCAGGTGTGACAGCAGAGGTTCCCCTGCAGCCTGAGCTGACCTAGGTTGTTCCCCTGTCTGTGGAAGTCCTTGGAGCAACAGATATCCACCTGCAGCCCATGTCATATCCCATGTCAGTGTAGTAAGTAAGTGTGCCCTGGAGGAAGATGTGAGCTCATGGAAAACCTTCATTGGAGCTGACTCTTGTCAGGAACTGTGACTCAAACAGAAGGGTCCAAGCTGGAGAAAGTTTTTTAAAAATGTAATTATGACCTGATGGTTTGATGCTCTTGGTTGGTTAGATGGGTTTGTCTACGTTTTTCTTACAGTTTTTTTGTTGGTTTTTTTTTGTAAATTTTGTGGTCAATTAATGAATTTCTCCCTTATTTCAACTTGAAACCATATAATAAAAAGGCCATGAAGAATACATGAATGACAAGTAGATCCCTGACACTCACATTTTTTTCCTACTGCTTTTCAGATAGGAGAAAAAATAGTATAAAATATTAGTGTATTAAACACTCTTCCATAACATCTCTAAAATATATCTCTTAATTAATAAGAATTAATAAGAATGAAAAAAAAAGTGAAAAATCTTTTAAGTGTTGAAGAAAATGAGTATAATCACCAAGCAGATAAAAAGACAGGAGAAATAAAATTGAATTAAAGTGGAATATTTTGTCCTAATTTGTTTATAATGCTTGTACCACCAAAACCTGCATTAAAATACAAAACAAAAAGCCTGAAAGTCAGATACACTCAGAATACTACAGAAGAATGCAGCTTCTTGTATGAGCTGAGATAATAGCATTCTCATCTTGCCTATGAAATCTGAATGTCATGAATTCCTGGTTTGAAACATAATTTAATAAAGGTCACTTACCAAGGTAGAAAATAGAGGAGATAAGAAAAAAACCTGCATAGCACATCTGTTTGGAATGAACTGATCTGACACAGTTATTAATTATCACAGATGCCTTAGGGTTGGAATAAAGCTGTTAACTCAGAAGCAAAATGTTTTCCCAAAGTCAGAGTCTCAAAAAAAAAAAAAAAAAAAAAAAAAAAAAAGGCAATAAAACCAGCAATGTTCAATCTACTCTGTCAAATATCTCTTCAGAAGCTGTGGAAGCTGTGGCAATACTAAGGTAAAAGACTAAAACGTGTTAGGAAAGTCTTAATCAAATGGAAAGATTTTGATCTGAGGTAAAATGTGTTTGATTCAGAAGAAATAGCATTATATTAGATTTATGAAGGCAATGAAATGAAATATTGGCTAATATTTTAGCACACATTAAAGAAATCAATTAATATAGGACTTGGGACTTCAGCAGCTTTAGCACACACAATGATTCAGCTAAGCTATACCTATAGTATTTACTCAAATATTGTCACTCTTCATTTCAAATGACATGGACTGTTGTCATGACATCAAGATAAAAAGTTTGATAGGAACAAGGCATACTGCTCAGTTGTAAGGCTTAGCTTACTGTTATTAGTACTGACCATATAGACTAAGAAAAATATATTTAAATAGTTGCTTTCACTTAGAAATAAAAAGCTTTTAACACGTAAACGTCTTGTTGATTCTTAATGACAACGACATAGGTTAACAAAGTTGCCCTTACATTGATTCAGTTCTGGTTCGTTTGTTTGGTTTCTAATCTGTATGTCTGAGAGTTTTACCTAAAAATGCATTTAGGCTGACCTCAGATGTCCACATTCAGTCATGGACATTCTTAAACTTTTAGACCAAACTTTGTATCCTAGCTGACATTTAAGTACATGAGCTCTGTTTACCCCTAAAACAGGCAGGTCACGCACAACTCTTGAAATAGTTCTCAGTACATATTATCCTCCAGGCAATTTATGTGAAATAGATAGTGTCAGCTGATATGAGCCCCGAATAAGTGTGGGATCAGGCTAACAGTTAAGTGATATGGGCCAGTGCTTCAGCTCATGATATGGCACTTAATGGGGGGCAAGGGTCTGTGTAGTTTGTTTTTAAATGGGATAGGTTTGTGTTATCTTGTTGCATTGCATCCCCAACACCCAAGCAAATTTTTCCATATAACGAAAAGAGTTTCAGTTTACTTGTGAACTTTTAAGAGAGAAACACCAGAACCTTCTGTGCTTCTCTCATCTTAATTGCCCCAGCGCCAGCACAGAGGCACCTGTTGGACCTTTGAAATGTGCCCGGAACCTGTAGCTGTTTCTATTGTCCAGCTTGCCAAAAACCCCTCCTTGATCTTTGGGTACTTAAGAACAGAGCAAAAAGCCCCTCGGGGCTTTTTGGTGCACCTTGGCAGGTGCAATGGGCTTCCCTGCACTGTGCACAGCTTTTATTATTTTGTTTTGTATAGTTTATTATTTTAAAACCTTTTTTTGCTTTTCAAAACACACCTGATTAGCCATCTCACTAATTATTCATAAGCCATTTCTGGGAGATTGCTGGACAGCCCCAGAGCCTGATACATCTTCATGGGGCTCATAACATGCTGCCCTCATGCAGTATTGTATCAGTATCTAAAACTTACTGTATACAATTTGAATCATCCTGCTCAGATCAGGCAACTTTTAAAAACTGTGCTGCAGTTAAGTACTGTAAAGAAATTACATGTTTAGCAAGCATGAGCTGTGTAGATTCATAGCAGCTGAGAGATGGAATGGTACCATAAATATGTATTGCTTCACACAACAGCTTGTCAAAAACATACTATTGATAAGAAAACTGTTGGAGGCTCAAAGAGGAACAAAGCAAACTCATGGAAGAAAAAAATAAAATCACAAAAATCTTTACCATCTATTGTGCAAAAAGTGCCTAAACTGCATACTGATGGAAACTATCCCTACACATTTGCCTGTTCTCATAGCCTGATACTGATTAATGCTGGAGAAAAGTTACCAGGCTAAACAAGTATTTTGTTGACATCATATTTCCATTCTAGCATTAAAATTAACCTTCTGACTTTTAAAACTGTGCATTTCAAAATTTTACTTACATCCAGTCCTAAAATATTGTCACCTGAAACTTAACACTGTAATTATTATTTTGTGTGGATTTCCTTGTGTTTAAAACCTTAGAACAAAGAGGCATTTTGGATCAACAGAAGTCTAAATGGTGAAATAAAATGTGATTAACTTTGAAAATATAAAATGAAAAAAATGTTACTGTGGACAATAAATGTTGACATAATTTGAACACCAACTACAATAACAGAACCAAAGCATGTTCTGATCTTCCAAACAAATAAATACCTAAGAAGATATGCAATACTTCTTATTAGATATTGCTGATTTGGTTACTATTTTTATAATTATTATTGGAGTTTAATAGGTTTGCTTACCAAGGGTCGTAAGCCACTCTAAAATTAAAGGTGTGGTCACCATAGGTGATAGGATATATTTGGAAAAGTAATTTAATCACCTTGTCCACATTTTTGAGGCAGTTCTTTTTTTTTTTTCATCAAGACCATCTCACTAGTTCAAACACAAAGTTATTTAATCAATGTGATTTTACTAGTGGTGTTATAAGTAATTCTGTTAAAATGCATTTATCACCTAGTCAGGCTGTGAAGAGATAGTCTTCTTGTGATCAAACTAGAGAAGATAATTCAAAGCATTTTTGGAAATACTGACAGGATGGCAATTTTTTTGCCTGCTTTTATGCATTTTCAAACTACCACCAAAACCTCCAAACTATGAAAATATACATTTCTGTGTCATGTTGGCATATTGAAATTTCCTGCCTTTTACTTTGATTTGGTTTCTCTTTTGATTTTAGAAGTCATGAAATCACATGAAAGGACATAAAATGAAGAATACTTATTTTGAAGTTTAGTTATGGCATTCTTAAAATGAATTTATAATGTCATTTTGCATAACTGACTTATATACCAAGAGGAATATTTCTCACTCTTTTTTTTTTTTTTTGTTTTGTTTTGTTTTGTTTTGTTTGTTTGTTTGTTTGTTTGTTTGTTTGGGGGAGGTTGGTTTATTTTTGGGGGAGGCATTTTTTGTTAGTTTGGTTTGGTTTGGTTTGGTTTAAGAAAAAAATTCTATTTCCATTTTCACTATTTTAACATTTATAAACTAGTGGTCTGTAAGGGAATGTAGGTTGAACTTCTCTTAGATGAGGACTTTTTTGCGATGCACAGGTTGATTTTTTACCTGTTAAGAGTCGCCAATTTACTCTCAATACAAGTGGAAACATTTCATTACATTGTAAGCAGAAGTGGAAAACTGTTTATACTTCCTTTTCTTTAGCTCATTCAAAACATTCAGCCTAGAGGTTACATCTGGAAAGCAAATTTTTTCCCAAAAGTCCCTTATTGATCACAGTTAGTTTCACAATTCTGAGATAAGGGTATCTCTGTTCTGATTAAGAGAAGTCATATACAAGACAAAAGTATATGTCTGTAGCTTCGGCATTTGAACAAAAAGGGAGCAGTTTTAAACTTCCTTCTTCTTGTATTCTTAAACATTATTACCCACATTCCACCGGCTAAACTGCAAACCTTAACTCCTTGGATGCCATGGTCCCACCACTAAAAAGGTGTAGAAGTCTGTGAAGCAACAATAGTGAGATTTAAATTCTTTTGATTCGACAAACTTCAGGCATAAAGTGAAACACCACTGAAGTGCTCCAGCTGCAATGGTGGTGATTTCAAAGCTTTTTCCATTCCTCCTGGGGCACATTGCCATTCCTCCTGGGGCACATTGCCAATTCTTTTCTCCTTTTTGCAAGCTGTTGAAAAGTCATGCAAGCATACAGTGCTTTATATTTACTACAAGGTAACATTTAAGCAGTTGAAACTCTTTGAACAGCAAGTTCTGTTGTATTTATCACAATTAATTAAAGGGAAAGAACAAAAGGGAAACATGTAACCTTCATCTGGTTCAAACGGAGTAGGGTGATGTTTTAAAGATTTTCTTACCGTTCTAAAACCCAGATCACAGATAATTCAGAGAGAATTAAGGCTCTTAATAACAAATGAGAGATTTTGAAGCTGTGCTTCAGCTACCTGTCAAACCCTGGTTCCCCTCCCCAACCTTTTCCCTCATAATGCTTAGCACTTTTCATCTTCAAAATACTTCAAAACACATTAACTAATTAATCCTTTGAGCATCCCTAAGAGATTAGTAGAAAACGATGTGATCTCTGACAGCTATGCAAGAGCCTTGAGCAAGGCAATGAACCCTGCATCCAATAAGGATTATTGTCAAGGTCTCCTGAAGTCCACAGCACCCTGAATACATATTCTGTTGAAAACTTCGAGAAAATGTAGAAGTATTTAAAGAGTAAAAAGCGACATTTAAAAAGGATAGTTGGAATTGAAGGACAATGTTCAAATATGCAGTCTGGAAAAAAGTAATTACTCCTTGAGCAGTATTTCCTAACCATCATAAAAAAATCTATATACTCATATAGTAGTATCTTTAAATATCTATAGCTATCTTGTTGAGAAATAACAGTTCTAACTTCTGTATAAGCCCTGCTGTTTACATTTGCAATAGCAAATTAAACAGGGCAAGACTATAGGATTCAGCACTGGCATATACTTCTCCATAAAACTAAAATCTTTGTGCAACGCTTGCTGGCACTTTTCCTAAGGCCAACTTATGTTCTCACTAAAATAAAATGTGGCTTTGTTAACAGCAATTCCATTTTAATACAATCATTATATTCTGAGAGGTAAGAAAGTATAACTTTGTAGGAAAAAGCATTTCTATACTTCCAATACTAGAGAATGAGCCCTGATCCTATTTGGTTATTTAGATGGATGTAGTCATAAGTTGCAAAAGCATAGCATTGCCATAACAATGGTAAAGATTTTGAATGCCTGATGCTTAGAATATTTTCAATGTACTTCAAGAGAAGCTTCATTAGAAGCTGTCATAGTTGAAGGAGTGGCAATTCACCTTATAATAGCCTGGCCACTTGGTTTGCTGGTAATGATTATCCCTACAAGATCTTTTCTTTATTTACAGAAACTTCAATAGATGGAAAGGACATACATAATTTCCCAGAATAATCAATAAACCCAGAGTCTCTGTTCACAGACCACTTGTAAAGCATATGAGCTTCAAACAAATCTAGGTTTACAATTCTCAGATCCATCATGAGTGTTCTGCCCTAAAAATATCTTCCTTTTTTTCTTGGAATAGTTTTGGCAATAATGAGTCTTGAACATGTCTTGCAGAGCAAATTTGTTGAATTTTGTTCTGCAAAGGTTGGTTTTCAAAAGTGAATTTGAGTAAGGAAAAAGGAAAGTTTTCTTGAAGTGTCATTTTTTGGGGGGGGGTTGTAGCTCCCAGAGAATGGCAGGAACTTGAACTTCCCTCTGTGCCCAGTATTTCCTGTTGGTTTTCTCTAAAAGTTTCTCACCAATTTAGCTCACCCCTCTGAAATTCTTATCTCCTCTCTTGGGTATTGAGCTCAGTGCTAAATTACAGGATCTAAAATGTAAAACTGTGTAGCTTGATGACCATTGCTTGGCTGTCACACAACCTCCCATGTGTGCAGCTCAACTAATGCTTATTCTGCTTCAGTTTGTTCAAGACACTAGAAGCTGCTAAGCGGGATGCTCTCTCAGGCTGCCATGGCTGTGAATATAAGTTGAAGAATGCAATTACCAATTCAGAATGCATTATATTCTAGTAGATGACTTCATGCTTACGTGTGTACTTTTCCCACATTATTTCCTCTTTTCTTCCTCTCCAGGTATTGTGTTTATTTATTTGGTATAAAATATAATTCACTAAATGGTTTTAGATTAACATCATTACCTTATTTCCCAACAAAAAGCATCCATGCCATCCTATCACACCACATCATATATATTTATTATTTTATGTTGAGAGTAGTCAGACACTGGAACAAGTTATCTGGAGAGGTTGTAGAATTTTCACCATTAGGGACATTCAAAACCCAAGTGAACACAATTCTGAGCAAACTGGTCCACCTGACCTACTTTGTGTAGGAGAACAATATTTCTAGGGATGCTTTTCAACTTCAACTATTCTGTGATTCTATCTACAATTTAGAACTCAAACTGGACACTTTCTGAAGAAAACGAGTGCAAAGGTCTGTAGCATATTCTGTCAAAAATCTTGATTCCAAAATCTGTAGCTCTTTTTTTTTTTTTTTTAACATGCTTGTTTTTGGTAAAGTATGTCTGCTTTCAAAAAAGATAAATTCTATTGACTGGAAATTTAGTTCCTCACTGGGTATAATGAAAATTTAGACATGTTACACACACATAGAAATGTAAATTGTTAACACAAAACCTGGATACTTAATCTGGAGCTGAGTTTCATATAAAATGTTGAATTAATCTTTTCTGGAACCATAATAACTTCTTCTACTGCATGAGATCATAAAAACCACTTTTAGGGAAAACAGATTTTTATTTCAATTATTTTTGCTGTGTACTTATTCAAATAAATTTAAGCTGTATTCAGAATTCCCTTTGTGTGTTTCCTTTGCTAGCCTACTCTGTTTTACAGCAAGACCTGGTGACAGCATAATTGTTCAACTGACTACCAAAGATTTTTATTGAAGATTTCTTAAACATATAAAACCCCTTGCTACAGTAATTTTACCCATGTAATGGTAGACTGCATAAATTAAATGGAATGACAAGAGAAAACTTTGTCAGCTTTGTTACCATTAATAGTCTTAGAGTGTTACAACACGATTACTAGATTATATTACTAGATTATATTATCTTCCTAATTAAACTTAATATTTCTTTGGCTTTTAATAAGGCCTTTTCACTTTTTTTTTTTTTTTCTCTTTATTCTTCTCCTAAGAAAGAAAGATAGAGAAACACTTCACATCAGTTCTGTTTGTTTTTTAAAAGGTATTAGGCTACTAATTACTAGGAAAATTCTGTTCCATTTCAAATTGAGATAACATTTTAAGGTTTACTTATGTTTTAAATGGAATAATTTTCCAAATCTATCTCCAAAGGCATTACACCAAAACTGAACAAAGCCAGAAATACAATTAAAACTAAACTGTGGTACAAATTTTAGCTGTAGTGTTTTATCTTTTGTTAAAAATAGATTTACAATAACAGAAAATTTGAAAGAAGTACATATGTAGTTTTGAGATCCTTTTTTAATATATTTTTTTTATCAGCTGGTGTTTTGAAAGCCTCCATTTAGCACATAAATTTAACAGGTAGATAGATGTCCATCAGTTCAAACTAGCTAAGTTAAAATCCAAGATACTCAGCTGCTGAATAAGACTACAGAAGTATAAGAGCTTCCAGATAAGTCTGAAAATTCCCTTCATCCTCTGGATATAAATCTCATGGGTTTGGTTCTGACACGAAGGATGATCTTTCTAATCTTTACAGCAAATTAATTCACTAGGGGAAGGTGAGTGACAATAAACTGCCAGTGGTCATGACTTTCTACTTGGGCCTGCCATTTAACATCTTGCTTATTTCTTAATAAAAAGAAAACTTTTTTCAGTTTGTGATTATTTTCCCTCCAGGGAAACATATTTAACTTTTTCTGTCTGTTTAATAAAGAAAATACCATAAGGAGGATTAACTATGCTCAATTCTCTCTTACTGACAAAATAAAAATAATTTCTAGGCCATTATTTATTCCTACTCTGCTTTTTTTTGACTATAGTAGTCTTTCTTATGCTCATTCTGTGTACTTGTTGGCACGTGTGCATGGGTATGTTTAAAAAACATCCACATATCACAGATTTCTGGGCATACCAAAATGGATTGGGAAGTAGAATAATAGCCAAGAGCAATAAAGAAAAGACTAATTGGGAAATTTTATTTTATTCCTATCCATGAGACCAGAAATGAAATATTCGAGGATGCTAAAAGAACTCATATTTTGTGAAATATTCTATTTACTGGAAATCTGCAGAAAAATAAGTCTGACATCTGCAAAAGGTTATGAGATATGGTTCTCTTCAGAAGGAGAAAGAAAGAAAAAAGAGGAAACTGTAGATCAGTCAGGCATGAGTCAGTGTCTGAAATGATAAAGGTCATTATTTTTTAACATTTTTCAGACACCTAAAGGAAATTTGCAAGCAAAAATCAATTCAGTCTCAAGGGTAGTCCTGGTTCAGTCAGGAGGTAAAATTGGATGGTGTCCTCCAGCAAACATATCTGTGACTGTATGACTTCAGGTTTACTTCTCTTCCACTCATAAATAACTTTATTAACTAAAGCAGTCTAAAATAACTAATCTTAAAATTCAGAACATGAGGTGATCACTGCATTGGGTTAGAAGTCTTGATTTCAACATAAATTTCTATAGCATTCATGAAAACATAAAATAAATGTATTGATAAATACATTTTCAGAACTTCTACAAAAATAAAAAATCCTCTCTTGCAAAAATTATGTATCTAGATCTGGATCTAGTCAGAGATAAGAGACATATTTTTTCCAGGTGAATGTATTGAAAAAGACCATCTACTCCATTGTTTCCTCTAGTAGTTTTTTCATTCTTTTCTTTGCATTTGAAAACTTTGTTATGCCAGATAACTCACAGTGTATTATGGTTCTTATTTGGCTGGGCCTATATGAGAATAAAGCGTGGGGATTGCATGCAGATGACCAGAGGAGCAGAATTTGAGCTGTGTCTTTAGAAAGTCAAGTATAGCAACACTCAGCTATTAGGTAAGCATGATATTATGGTATTTTAGATAGAATGCTTGACTTATAGCTTTTAAACTATTGCAAATTTAATGTTCCTCAACTAATATCTTTGCCAGGATATCATGTTTTTTGTTGTCTAGAAAGATTACACATTTTTAGGTGCATTTTCTTTTACTTCATTGTAATAACAGAAACAATAAGCACAATCTTTTGACATTTTAAAGACCGCTGCTTCAGTGCAGTGGGACTTAATGATGATCTCAAATCAGATGTCTGGGGCTGTGAATGCTAATCCCATATTCTTTTGCAGGCAGTATGAAGAATTGCTGAACCTAATTGTTGACAGGAGTCATTAGTATAGATATCCCTTATGGAGTGTGCTAGCTTCTGCTAAATCTGTGAAAGAGATCAGAAATTAGATTTACTTCTCTTTTCAGACACTTCAAATATGTAATTTTGAATACTTAGATTTTTTTTTTATTTAAGAAAAGTATAGATACATGGTCAGAATAATGAATTTAAATCTTGGGCTTTTATAGTTCTAAACCTGATTTATCTTTGAAATATTCTAAACCCAGTGCTTATTAAAGCATTCTGTGGGATGTGTACTCATCAGGTGTAAACTCGTCATCTGCGATAGTTAATATGAATTACATCAGCTATGAATTTTTCTCTAAATTTTCAATTTAATGTACAGACCAGCTAAACACATACTTGCTGGAAAAGTAAGCTGTAATAGCTCTGTACTCAAACACACTGAGCAGGCCTTCCAGAGTGAAGTGCAAGACTCATACACCTGATCAATGCCTTTTTATTTTCCTACATACCCAACCCATGCAGATCAACTAAGGGATTTTTTCTGCTTTCTGAATTTTTGCACCAGACAGCCTGTCAGGAAGTTTGCATCTGAAGAGAAAAAACAAAACAAAACAAGACCCCCCAAACCACCAACCAACCAAAAACAAACAAACAAAAGACCCAAAAAATACAGAAATAGAGGAGCTGGAGCATTCTACTTTGGCAGGGGTGTCCTGATCAGACAGAACATCCTCTCCTCCTCCCACCCCAGAATTTTGTTCTGTTCATCTCCTACCATTCAATCCCATTCTCTCAGGACTGATATCATCACATGAGCTTGCCATCACTGTGTCAGTACGTCACTCAGGAAGCAGCCACCTGAAAATCTTCATTAAGACATAAAAAGTATAGCAACTAGATTAAAAAAAAAAAAATCTTACATTTTTTACTTCACTTTTAAATGCTTAAAATCTGAAGACTGAGTTTCAGCTCTGCCTTCAATCCCTTTCCACACATAATGCTGAGGGTTTAGTGCACTGAGCATTTTCAAATTCCATGTGTAGTTAAAGAAAAGTCTTTTCAAATATGAGCCTGAGGGTCCTGCTCAAGGATATACAATAACTAATACTCTGGAGATCATAAGTTCACATAAGAGACACTTGGACAACTCGCTCCAATTATCCATAATGATAATTTTTGAAGTTAAACAACTGTGACAATCAGCAAATTTCACAAATATGTGAACAAAAGTTGTGTCAGTTTGGCAGCAGAAAAGACATATAAGAGAGGCACTCATAACAAACATATCCACTTGCAAACTGCATTGATGTTACAGACTGGACCTTTCCTATGCTATTTTATCTCTTAAACAGGAAGATCCATTGCAAAATTATAAGTTCAGAAGCTAATCTTAGTAGAACAAAAGCCTCTGAGATAATGGCAGTTATTATGGCTCTGGCTTAGGAACCTATACCTCAAACTATCTACTAAAAAATTCTGGTTTGGGAGTCTTTTGGTTTGGTGAAGTATTTTGAGTTGTTGTTTCAGGTTTTTTTGTTTGGTTTGCTTTTTTTTGTTGGTGGTGATGGTTTGATTTGGTTAATTTGGCTTTGTTTGGTTTTGTAGCATTTTGAGATTTTTTTTATTTTTTTTTTTAATCACAGCAGGAAGAATAAGAAGTTGCAGAGACCAAACTTATACTGGAAATTTTACTCTCTGTCCATATTTAATCTTCAGATAGAAGTTCAGACAGAAGTTCTAAGCAAAATTCAAAGCCTTTGTGAGTACAGGGAAAGGGATAAGCAAACAAGTGCAAACATTATATTTCTCTGCTTTCTGTCAGTCAATTTAAACTTATTATCAAGTCATGTAAAATTAATTTCTGATGATCTATTCATACCTTGCAAAAATCAAAGTCTTCCTTTAGGTCAAACCTGACTGTTTTGTATGTTCCTTGGACAAGGAATAATATAACACATAGCCTATTTCTGCAGCCCTTACTTGAACATAACTCAGACCAGGTTAATGACAAATCCCATGCAACTGTGAGAAACTTCCTTGGAAGTTCAAAGGAACAGGAACACCAATCCTTAAGATGTAGTCTATTAAGCTAGATAGATAATCAAAAATCCCAGTGTATCATTCAAACTTTGACAGTATTGTTACTCAGCTATGAAAATTTTCACTTCAGTAATCCTTATTTCCCTTATCAAAGCTTTCAAATTTACAAAGCAGCAATAATACATCTTCTCTTACACTGTATTTATCTCTGTACATTAGTTTAATTAACTAATTTTCATTTTCTTAGTTTTTAAGTCTAAAAATCAGTTATTACCAATTTTTTACTTCACTATACCATCTAGCTTAAAGTCTTAGTAGCTACCAGTGTAATTGAAGTACATTAAAATGTCAAAAATGTCATCTTACCAAAAATGTTTTCTTACAAAATGAAATATATATCATGCTTTTAATGACCATATATTGAAATTGTCCCTGTAGCTCTAAGGTAAAATACTGTGTTTGATTCTGAAGATTTTTAAATACCTTTTCAAATGTATTATTATATTTAGTCAGGATTTTTAAAGAAAAGTAGATGACATTTAGGAAGGTGTACAGTGCAATGCATGTCAAAAATTACATCTCAGTTTGAATGAAAAGATTTGCAAAAACTATTAAAAAATTAACATTTTTTAACATTATTCTATCAGACTTTCCATTCTGCTTAATTAATTATTTCACAATTCAGTTCCTTTAAGTAATGAATTATACTTTTAAAAATATAGACATACGTAAAGAGATTTCTTGTGACTAAGTTTAGCATATTGAAGGAACGAGGCCAAATATCCTAATAAAACCCACAGACATTTATTTGTTTATTCTCATCTGTTTTGCAGCCAGACTTTCAAAGAGGTATTTCACTGTGGCAGAAATGTTAGTATTTATTAAACAATAGAAGCTTGAAATTATAATCTTCCAGACCCACAGAATTGTAAAATCAATTAATAAATTAGCATATAAAGAAATTTTTAGGGGCATTAATTTTATGTATTTGTTGGTCACCTGGAGTCAAAAGACACTGGAAAGAGTTAGAGAGCTAGAAAGACAGAGACAGATTTTCTCTCAGTAGGGACCAACTGCTGAATATGACCAGTTACGTTTCAAACATTAAAGGACGTTTTTGAAGTGGAATAACCCAGCATTGATAGTTTCTGATAACATCAAAAATATTTAATAATCTAGTTGTTAGAAAGCTCCCTTGATATCTTTGGTGCTTAGAAGAAATTCCCTGTTCTGCTTGATTATCTCTGGGACTTACATCCATTCTTTCCACACTATAAATCAATGCCTTGGGGTAGGTGTCCTTTGAAGTTGTTCCAGTTTGCTAAAGCAATTAAAATTTAGTGAAGTATAAAGTATCATCATGTTTTAATAGCATAAATTATTGGGAAATCTTGTTAAAAGATATGATCAGACTCACCTCTGGTGAAGCCACTGTGTGCTTTCTTCATGTGCTTGTGGTGTAATCTGTTTTCTTGTTTCCTTGAAATATTCAAGCTGGAAACCAGTCCAGCCCACAGATGTTCCAGGTAGGGTTTTATTCCATTGCCTTTAGTGTCTAGTGACATTAGAGGCAAGAACACAGGCCTAGCAGGCACAACACAAAAGCTACAGAAAACTTATATGCATACACAGCTGCTAGTCAGTGAAACCTTTTAATCATTTTAAACAGTAAATCTGTTCCAGATAAGCTGCACAGTTACAGCAATTACATTGAAACCTTTTTTCTTAAGCAAACACCTGCATTAGATATTTCCAAATTTAAGCATCTGCAGTTTTGAGAAGAACCATAAACTTTGTGTTCATGTTGCACTGAAAATTTTATCTTATGTGGATGGATAGCAAAATACTTAATGCAAAGGGAGAGTCACATTACATATTATCAGTTACAGCTATTTTTTTAAATTATTCTCATTTCAACCAATATCGAGCAAGATATATATAGTAGAATAGCTGTAAAACTTTAGGAAAAAATGAAGTAATGCAATTCCTTTCATAGAGTCAGGAATCAGAAGTACAAAAATTCAGAGTACCTTATGCAAAATTAAAAAAAAATTATAGATAGTTGGAAATAAAGCTCAGAAATTAACAGATAAATAACTTCTGAAAAATTTGCTAAATAATGATCACACTTTCCAAAAATTATAAAAATTGTTGCTAAGCACCAGCTCCTGAAAACAGTATCCATTTGAATACTCAAAGGTGTGGGGAAAGGATATGGTGGCTGACTCAGGATTTCCAGCTTCTACTAATTTGTATAAGCTTTTCAATAAGTCATAATGCAATATAAAGAGACAAATAAACCAGAAAAATGTGCTAAGCAGTCCCTTGAGGTTTCAGAATTTTGTATTCATGGATATCCTAATAGTTTCTTAAAATGGGATTTTGGAGACTCATAGAAACATTTTTTCATTAATTGAAAAAAAATTGTTAGTGACACAATGGATGAAAGAAACCCAATTATCAATGGAGCCAATACTTTTCCAATTTTCTACTCAATTTTGGAGTCAGTAGCTTTCCTGGATCAATATCCCTAAATAAAGATATTTATAGAAAGGAAAACAAAACAAAAAAAAACAAACAAAAATAAAAAAAACAAAAACAAACACAAAAAAACACTTTCTTTCTCTTAAACTAGTGTTTCTAGTTGACTTTATCTTAGCTACTACACCACAGATTATTTAAATCAGGAAATTCTTCTATAATCGATGCTGGACAATTCCAGGTATTAGCTAACCAATTCAGAGACAAAAGAAGAAAATTATAGCTCTTTCTATACCTTATTAAAATTAGTTTTAGTTCTTCTGAAAGCAAAATAATATTGTTTCCCATTGTACTCAGTCTCTGCTATACATGGAAAAGGACTAATCAAAATCCAGTATTATAAGAATTCAGCCAAGTCCAGTTACATTAAGCAATCAGAAGCATTTTAATATTGTATTTCAGTGTATTTGTGTCTGTGTAGTTTTATACCAAGAATCATATAAAAAGATCCAGTGAGGTTCTGATTAACAACAGTCATCTAACATAAGCTGGCTTGAAAAAATGTTTTTTGTATCTGACTTACCTTCATTTTTAAAAATATATTAAAAGACTTCATACATCAAGTAGATTGAGCTAACAGAAAAACAGAAGCATACAAAACATTTAGAAATGCATAATTTCCTTTTTCATTATCTTGAAGTTTTCTTGGGAATTTTGTTTCTTTTTTCTTCTGTAGTCCAATGCGTCAAACAATTTCTCAATGAATTTTTAAATTCTGTGGTATTATAAACACGTTATTACTTGCTATTCCTTGCACAGTGCAAACAAGATCCTTTTATTGTAGCAAACGCATTTTCTACACGTAATTGATACAACATCATGGTGTAATGGGTAATTACATTGAACAAAAATATTAATTCTCTACCTTCAGAATACAGTGAAGGAGAATTTTGTCTAGTTTTACTGAGGTTGTATTCCATATTCCTAACATAGTAAAGGAAAGTGTTTTTGTTCAATCACTATATAATATTTCTAAAATAATGAGATTGAGAATCCCATTTTGAGCTGAGTTACATAAAGAACCCAGAATGTCCATACCTCATTTGCATAGCTTTAATGTCAAGTGGAATGAAACAATACAGGAATTTCAGAGACTCCCCTCATCCATTACATAGGGGTGTATCAAGGACAGTGTGGTATCTTCCACGCTTCCAAGTGTACCTGTCATGCACTGGTGTAACAGGTAGCTGCAGTGTGATGGCTGTGGCACATTATTAGAGTAATCCATCAATTTCTCTGTGTTAGTAGGCACTCTTTCTTCTAACCTGAAACTAAGGAAATTAAAGGGGGGAAATACTACATTTTGTTGTCATAAACAACCAAAAAGATAACATTCCTTTATTTTCCTCTTAATTAAAAAAAAAAAAGTTCCTTACCATAGGGTATATTTCCATTGCTCTTCAATAATTTCAAACAGCAAACAGGACTCAAGCTACACTGAAATAATTTTTAGTCTGATTTTTTTATTATTATTATTATTACTTTTTTTTTCTCTCTTTTTTTCATATACCAGCATTATCTTTTTCTGAAAGGTATTGGTCTTGGACCCTGAAAAACTGCAATTTCATCAAGATCTATTAACCTATTTATATAAGTAATGCTTGATGAGGCTGTGTAACAATCATTACATTCTCAAGGCTCCAGTGGTTTCATGGAATTAAGAAAATGATAATGTGATTGATAGGAGTCTCCTCCTCACGACTGAATTTTTCTTTACATTATTTAAATTTTGATTTACTCCTACGTATTATGAAATACATAATTATGTATTTCAAAGTCAAAATGAATTAATGCATTGAAAAGATAAATGTCAGACTATATTTGGTCAATGTTTTGTAACAAAATAGAGATAGGCTCTTAATTTTAAATTACAATGAGCATTCCACAAGAACCATCTTCTACATTACAGTCCTGCAACATACTGTATCAATATTCTATTATTATTTGCCTAAAATACAGTAAAAAATATCCCCAAAATACTTTTCAACCACAATATTCCCTGCATGAGGAATAGAATTTTGAATTTATAAAACTCTAGGAATGTATAAGGACCTCAGATAATAACAGATATACTTAGGGTAGGAAGAACGACAGGTCCATAAGTGGTTTTGTTGTTTGGTACCATAACAAGAACCCAAAAAAATCATAGGAAAGAATGTGACAAAACTGGAATATAGCATGAAGCTATCAAGATTTTATTTTCCAATGCTGGACAAATTTAAGGAAGACTTTCCTTCTAGGATTTGCAAATAAACAGTGAATATTTATTGAAGGAGTTACTTGAACTCAGGGTGAAACTGGAGTTAATAATGTCACCTTTTTAGATAGATTCTATCTTTTTCAAAACATCCTTTCCCAAAAATAAAGTGTTTTTCCTAGTATTCCACCTTATTTTTCAATTTTAAGTTCTATAGACTTAAGCATATGCTTAAATATTTCTGACTTCAGGTTCATTTCCTGCCCTTGTTATACAATAACAATAGTAATGTAATCTGGTTTCTGCAACTATCCTTACTTCTTAAAGTATTCCATACTTTACTATGTTAGGAATATGGAATATAGCCTCAGTAAAAAAATGCTGTTTCCACAGATTTTGCCCAACTTTTTGATTTTAAAAACTGGCTTTAGGTTGAACTCACAGACTGGCTCTCAGCTCTAGATGCTAGTTGAAATGGCAAGTTCTACCTTCTCTTTATTGCTGACAACCTATGTCAAAAAGTGGAAGAATAATGTTCTGGATATTCTTTTTCTCTATTACCCAGGTTTTTCTAAAATGACATAAAGAGAGATTAAAAAACCCCAAAGCAATAAGGATAAGGGCTCAGGAGAACAGGAAAGAGACATTGTTCTCATTATGAGGTTCTGTGCTTGTATGCCAAAAATTCTGAATGTATTTTTTAGCTCTGTGTTTCTGATACTAATTTCAGGTTTGAGATACTTAATTTTAATTCAATCCTGATTGCATTTTTACTGCTTGACTGTAAGCAGCTAAAGTAAAACTAGGTTTTACTTTTTTTGTGTTGAGAATCTTTAGACATTTACTAGTGTGTCTTCCTTGAAAGGAAACCTCATCTTCAACATTTATAGTATTAATTGGCATGGAAAGATGACTGGGCGGAAAATTAGAAACAGAAGTTATATTCACATCCTAATAGAAGTTATAATGGTACAGAAATTAGATGGTAAAATGCAGCTGCTGCTCCCTGGATGGAATGCAGTCATCATACTTAAAACCTATTCCATGAAGATTCCCCACACACATAATCTTCAACCATAAGCACTGGCTGAGGGGATGGAATGGAGGGTGGAGCAGAGTGGAAAGCCTGTGGCCAAGGCTCTTTTGAAACCCTGGCAGGGAAGGGAATTTGATGGTACTTTGCAGCTGATAAACTCCATAGCAGCTCTCAGTCAGGGGAGGCAGGGGAAGGTGTCTTGCTCCCAAGCCTGCAGCTCTGGTAAGATTGCCTTCCTTGGATGAACTTAGTTCCCTACAACCCAATTATAGTACTGCACGCACCTCCATCCCCAAGTTACCCACCCCAAGATACAACCACCCCTCACTGAGGAAGTGTCTGAATTTTATTGACTATACCTTTAAGAGTGAAGCAAGGAAATTTTGCACCAATCAGTAACAAAGATGTGCAAGTATCGAGTTAGTCAAATTCCACCTAAACATAAAGAAATGCTATACAAGTTAATTTGGAATGGTGGGAATTTAGGAGACTCTGTTGTAACTTCTTGAAACAGTCATAAGGCTGAACCTGTCTTCTCCCCTGCAGGTACGTCTATTGCGTAAGAACCAAACTCTCTGTTTACTGAACACTTTCATTGAGGATTAGAGTTTGTCTGTGCATTGCTTTGAATATGTTTCTGCAGTCAAATACCACCACAAACAATCCTTGAACCTTAACCTGACATAATTTTATGTTAACAAAGTGTTATTCTGGAAACTGTTGGCGTGAATCCTTCATGGCTGCTGGCAGTCACTGGCAGAGGGAATACTGGAGTAGACTGGAAGACTCACTGAGGAGTGAGTTATGGTGTCCATGTGTGTCCTCGAATAGGTCAGTCAAACCACCCTCCATCCAGCAGGATTGCTCAGTGAAGGGTCCCCATAACAGGACTGGTTGGGCACAAGGGTCTTGGATTTCATGGGGCACTGCCAGACAAATCAAACACAAAGAGTCAAGGAAATCTCCCCTTTTCATCTGACAATTGGTCACTTTACATTCTATGACAAAGTCACTAATGACTTTCTTATCTCCCTCTCCCTGCACTGCTAGATTTCTCAAACTTCATTATAACTTAAACAGGAATTTGTGTGCATGATCCAAATTATACAGAAAAGTACAGATCTTTTACAATTATGATCCCTGAGAGAAACAAACAAACAAACAAAACCAAAACAAAACAAAACAACCAACAAACAAAAACTCAACCCCCCCCCCAAAAAAAAAAAAAAAAAACCTAACAAACTTTCTTTGTAACTGTGATCATTTCCAAGACAAATACAAGGCAGTTTGTAGCAGCACTCATTGTCAGTCTTGAATGTAGACTTCTGGTGACTTTTAAGGACAAAAAAAAGATAGGGTTTTCTTTTCTTCCTGGATAAAATGTTTAATGCCATTTCAAATGCAATAGGGCATACAAGTCATGTATCCAGGTCTGAAATTGTGCGTATTTACATAAGTAGTTGCTGGATCAATTCTAACTGCATAATAAGTCAGTATTTGACTTGGTATTCTGGCCTGTGATAGGAACCAATTCTGTGATATAATAGAAAAACATGCAAGTCCAATGACCTTCCTTTGCTGGTACATATTTTTTAGAATGAATAATAAAGCATGATTTAGAAAATATTTTTGAACACTTTTTTATTTCTGGTTAAAAAACCCACTCAATATTTCTTTATATTGCAGTGTCTGAGGGTCAATATGTCTGCTTCGAATTCTATGCTTATGTGCAAAAGGGAAAGAAAAACTTGATTTTTCCCATGTGCATAAAAGGTTATTGTCAACAAAATGCTTAATTTATTGAATATTACACTGAAAATATATAAACCTTGAAATCTGTCTTCGGAATACATTTTGAAATTATAAAAGTCACCTCTAGCATCATTCCACACTTGAAATGCAATCAAAGCAAGCTTTACTTAATAAGATATTTCTACTACAGCACACAGTCATTTTAATGGGTTGTAATTTGAAGTAACTTTGATAAGGTTAGGTCATAGTTTGAGTGAGTTAATCTGAGTTCAATGATAAATGAACATGCTGTGTTAACTACTAGGAGCATGGGAGAATCAGAGCTTATAGACATTATTTTAACAAATTGCCATTTTAAATCACCTTCCTCGGGGTCTTTAAGCAGGATTTCATCAATTACGTGCTTACAGCTCACATTAGTGATACACATTAAAAAATTTCCCACATGAATTATTTAGAAAAAAAATTGACTATCAAACCCCTGTGTGAGTTAGCTCTTGTCTATTTAAGCAAAGTTTTACTTAAATGATGCATGACATTCAATATTTCAAAAATGTTCCTTCTGAGATCTTGAAGAGGAAAAAACAGTCCTTGCAATGGTTCTATATTCTCTCATGTGCATTTTAGTTCTTCTGATGTGTGACATCTTTACTGGTTCTGTAATTTACTTTTCAGGACTGAGTCACTTTAAAAAATCTTACTCTTCTGTAGGATTTCTTTTCTTTGACATTTTCTACTGAGTGAAGTGAGGCACAATTTTTCTATTAAGTCAATTGCATAAGAATGAGAAGTGATAGGAATTTTTTGACAAATAATTTGCAGCAGACAAAATGTCATTTTTTAAATCCCCACACTTGTCTTTCCTTTAATGGCAGCAAATTTTGAAAGCTACCTGAAAGAGGGTGTAGAATACATTTGATACCATGTGAAGTTTTTTTTTTTTCCGTTTCTCTTAAAAAATAAAAATTGGTTTGTTTCACAATTTTACTTTGGGAAAAAGTACTGGGTTTGGTTGGGATACAGAGTTTATTTTCTGCACAATAGCTGATGTGGACCTATGATTTGTATTTCTGCTGGAAATAATATTGATTTAAAAAGTTGCCAGAAAGGCAAAAATAATGTCACCTGCCTAAAAGAAAGAACAGATGCTGAGCAGAAAAGCCATTCTGCAAGAGTAACATGATGAGAGGGTACAAAGTTCCATGTGATATTTTCAGAAGCTACAATGAACTCAACGTTTGAGTTTCATCATATTTTATTTTAAGCACTTAGCTTAGTTACTACTGTAATGTGAAGCATGCCTTTAGTTAGGTTATGGGATAAAAGGGATCCTTGATGCAACAGTAAAAGGAGTACAGAGGAACAATGGCAGGTGGAGCAGCTAAATAATGCCCTCATCTGGCTGCTATGATACCCAACAGAGGAGTAGCCCTGTGCAGTATGTCATCAACCCATAAAAGCCACATCTCCACATGCAAGAAAAGAGGGTCTTGTGCTTGTTCTTCCTGAACTTCGTGAAGTTTTGATGGGAGAGAATGAAGTGAAAGAAAGATAGAGGAGAGAGCGGGGTGGGGGGTGGTGGGTAGGGATGATGAGAGGAAGGGAAGGAGTGGAGCTGCAGCCTTGGAGGGATCTTACATCCAGTTGTCAGCAAGTGGGAATACTGGGAGGGGAGCTAGGCAGACTACTAGGCATACTGAAGATCCTGAGCTGGAAAAATCCACACCTTACATGTGCATTTGTATATATGTGTGTGAATACATATATTTCCCAGTAATAAAGCTACATCCTGCTAGAGCGGGGAGCAGGATATTGCCATGGATGTAATTTTGTCTGTGCAAGTACTGAGTGTGTCTGATCTGATCTGTGCAACTGGCCATGTATTTGTACCTACAAGCAGGCATGGGCATGCACCAACCTCATTTCTCTTGTACTTCCGAATTTTGTAGTCCCTCAACACTTTCTAATTGTAAAAGACTGGTCTTTGGAACTACTCTTAACTAAGACACATCTATTCATCACCGGACATTTTATTTGATGAATTTTATGCTAAAACTCATTTGGCAAGATGATGTATGTAAAACCAAAATCCAATTTCTTGTATCCGATGTTAAGAAAAG
This sequence comes from Sylvia borin, assembly GCA_014839755.1. NCBI lineage: Eukaryota > Metazoa > Chordata > Aves > Passeriformes > Sylviidae > Sylvia > Sylvia borin. The sequence continues at coordinate 55,629,983 of CM025958.1, read as the reverse complement.
ATATTTAAAGCAGCAGGAATGGATATTGCCTGAGAAGCAAAATTCCTACACCTCTTTTAGTACTTTTATATATATTTCATTAATACCATTATTTACTGCCACTTCAGTCCTTAAATACCTTTTTTATTCATCAAACTAAGGAAGTGATCCTTATCCTTTTTTTTTGAACATGGTGAGGTATAATTGATTTTCTATAACATCCACTTTGCTAGTACAACAGATTATATTAGTGGGAACTATTAAATTAAAATTTTAATTTAATTGTCATTGCTTTTGTATGTCAAAGTCAAATATGCACTACCCTTTGAGTTTAGTATTTTGTGCATTACACTAAAAGTGTTCAGATCAGATTCTCTTAAGTTCTAAAAGTTATCCAACATATCATAGAAACACAGAACTGTAGAACAGTTTGAGCCAGAAGGGACCTTTAAAGGTCATCCAGTATGTGTTTTTAGCAGATAACTGATGCTATAGGGGAAGTAGGTATTTATACCTTGATTGCAGTGTGTCACCTTTCTACTTCAGTGAATTGCATAGCTTTAAATCTTTTAGATTGCATCATCTTGTGTAATGTCATCTCACATTGGCTTTTCTGCATGACACGATGTAATGTGATGGGAGGTGACACAGAAAACGTAATGCAGTATGACACATCAGAAATTTAAAGAGTGTTGCAGTAGGATAGTTGGTGTCAATTTAGATAGGAGACTTCAAATCCAAAATGAATCTGGCAGACACTAATGGAGCGAATGTTACAGCAACTACTGTATGTGTGAAACTGTGAATTCTGCAGTTCATAGTATATTGAAGAGGCTCAAAAGTAAAGTCTGAAATATTCGGAGGAATGAGTATTTGTAGTTGACAGAGACATACAGGTTTAAAGTATGAAAAAAGTTATATATTACAAAATGCTTTTAATATTTTCTGTTACCATTACATGTTTATTTTATTTAATTTTCTACCAAACCCAAAATTATTAAAAATTATGTGTAATTGTCGTATAATATTATATCAAATTTAATTAGCTTCAGATAGTCAAATCCAACAGGTATGGACTGAAAACTAGCACACAATTATCCCAAAACCAGATTTAAATACTGAAATCATTCAGAGTTAATTTTTTTAACATTCCAATGGACTTTCCACCAGATAAATCTGCTTCACAAGTCAGAAGTTCTAAGAATTTTTTTCACAAGAGAACCTGTACTCTTCAGACTGGGGTTTAATTTTACATAAACAGTGCAGTGTAATACAAATGTATTAGATTAGATAAGTTTTTAGAATTAGAAATTGTAAAAAGTCCAAATAAGAAAGAGAGAGTAAACAGAAGAAGACAAGATAGTAGTTGCAAATATCAGATGATTGAAATGAAAGGGGAATTTTCTAAAATTTTGGTTTATTTTGTTTCCCCAAGAAGGTATGGATTCTCCATCCCTGAAATATTCATGGCCAGGTTTAGTGGGATCCTGGTCTAGTTGCATGACTCTCTGCCAATGGTGGGTGTTTAAAACTAGAGATTCTCTAAGGCCCCTTCTTTTTCTGTTTTTTTTTTTTTTTTTATTATTTTTTTGTGGTTTTTTTTTTTTTTTTTTTTTTTTTGTTTTGTTTTTTTTGTTTTTTCCTGGTTTTGCTTTATTTCTTTTCATGTACCAACCACATTTTCTACCATGTGCTAGCATTCCTATGGTTCAGCTCTTTTACAGGGGAGGAAGTCAACCTATTAATCTATTATATAAACTCTCAAGTTTTCTCATCACTGCGTTCTAGAAGAGAAGAACATTTATAAATGTCTATAGATGCTAATTTTCTTCACTAAAAGAAAAAATCACCTACTTTTACACTGTATATAAAAGACTAAGTGGGAAATGGAGTGTTTTTAAAAATTTGAAGTATGGAAGAGGAAAGGTTGGCATGTGGGACAGGAACTCTTTAGGGCCATATTTATTATTTGAAATGAAACCATAACGTCAGAAATTCTCCTGTGCAGGACAGCAACTCATGGAATATCACAATGTCGACTTCCGTGTTAGGAAAATGGGAAGAAAAAAAAGAAAATCTAAACTGCTGTGCTGCAGAATAGAGCTGAAAAACGGGGTTCAACAGACAGGGGTGATGCACTGTAGCTGATAAGGTACAGAGAATTTTAATTTCTTTTTTGTACTATGTAGTTTTAGACCTTCAGCAAAAACTCTTTTTAGTGATAACTGCTACCCTCCTCTAATGGTTCTTTCTTTGCTGTGACACAATTTTTTTGCTTTTTTTCCCAGTAGTGGAGCAGGATATCTTAAAGAGGCTTTTTTGTTATTTTTTTCCTTCTATCTGTTAAAGTTTTTTACCAATATTTCAATGGCAAAGAGAAGTGTGTCAATGTTTGGGAGGAAGAAGAAAATCAACTTTACTGCTAGATTCACCAGCAGTGATTTATTCTCCTATGTAGTTTTTGCTGTTCCCATTGTTCCCCATTAAGTTAGAGTAACATGTAATTTTTGCAAAACCATGTGCAATGTTTCGTGGTGAATGCTATTTGCCACCATCATTTTGACAGAATCAATACAATGAGGAGTTATAGATGAGATCAGACAAAACATGAAAGATAAATTGTAAGGCACAGTCTCGCTCAGGAGCAGACTGTCTGGAGATGGTGATGGTCAGTCAACAGTTTAACATTACTCACTCAAGGAACAGCATTAACAAGTTCATGTTTCCCTGCAGGTGCTGCTTCTGGCATGCCATCAGCTCCTTGCCTAAGGCTCTATACTGAATATTTTTAAGTCATAACTGCATTACAGCCCAATGCATTCTTTGGCAAAGTAGTGACTCAGCAATCATGTCCTACCTTTTTGTAGTATCAAGTTGTAAGAGAGAAGGTGATTTCAGGTGCCCCTGAGGTAGTATCTTCTCCTAAGGACACTGATTATCTTGGACATTATCCACAATAATCTATTCAGTTATTTCTGTAGTGGTAACCAATTTGCTATCCTTTAGAGTAGGTAGGGTAAGAATATTATTTCATAGTTTTTCAATCATTCCTACATATTGATTTTTAAACTTCTTGTTAATCTATTAACTTAGGGCTCAGTTCCATAAGTGTTTATTCATACATGGCATAACTTTGCTTTTTAAGCTCTACTAAAGTTCTTTGCAATCTTTTAAGCACAAAATTAAACATAATGTGGCTACATTTTGTCACATTTTTTGTGGGATTTTTTTCTCTATTTGGATATTATCTATTTTTGTGGTTTCTAACTGTGAAACTTAGACTTGACTTGTCTTTCATGTCCATTTAATATGCCCATTCATCTCTTCCAAGCCACATTTCTCACTGCAGAAACTTCTTTAGCAGAATAAGGCAAAGGACAAGATGCCTTTGTTAGTGTTTCTAGCCAATTTCCCAATTCAGATAGCTTTTGTTGCAAGACTAATTTAAACACATCGGGCTATTAGTAAAAAGGAAATAAAAGTTATTTTAGGAAAAAAAAGAAAAAAAAATACCACCCACAGTGTGTTTTTTGATATTTGTAGCATAATGTCTATCCTCCAGTATCTGTAGAACCCTCCAAGCAGTGGGGTCAAATAATGTCAGTATGTGATGTGGCACTCCAGGAGCCATAGCACTATGGGACTTCATCTCTGTCTAAACTTGTTAATAACACGTAAAAGTCCCATGTAAAAGTCCCACATCTTAAAATAAACTCCTCTTCTGTTAAGATGAAAGAAAATTATCTTGAACACAGCATTAAAAAATCCTGATTTGTTGCCTTTAGAAATAATTTGCTACTGCAACAGAAATTCCATTCTTCAAGGTGCAAGGATTTTGGACTGTTGTTTGATTGCCCTGTCTTTGTGGTCAGTGTTTTTGGTTTTTTAACTTCCCCACCCAGCATTTATCTCTTCAAAACACTTCTGTTTTTTCAGACTCTAATCCACCCATTCTTCATCTGTGCTCTGCCATCCCTCAAATACCCTATTTCATCTGAGAGTACTATGCTGAAGGTAGATTTTTGTTACTGGCATGCTTTTTAGCATTGTGTTCCATAATACCAATCCAGTATTTCCTAAGAATTCAGTAGCCTATACTTTTCTACTCCAAAAGCCCGTGAAATAGAGGTGAAAAAATATGATAGATGAGCTTAATTGCAGTTAATTGTTCCTCTTAGCAGCTCACATGTACAAGATTCAAAAATAGTTACCTTTAATAATGATTTTTTTTCAGGAAAAAGGAAAACTGTGTTGGATTATATTAATCCTGTAGCAAATACAGTAAAATTACTACATTTTCTATTAAGTGATCCTTCTATACTCTTTTCAGCATAGCTTCCCTTGAAACCAAAGTAATAATGAGGTAAAATGAAATCATATGTATCACATTAAAGCTATTAAACCAGATATCCTCACATGGACCTACATACAGAATTAACCACTGAAGAACAAATCTCCATCCGTTGAATGTCAAGACTGAAAGACTGAAGTACTATTTCTTTTACTTCCAAGCTTTCATTGGATACTCTCCAAGGTCATGGACCTGTTGCACAACATGGCAAGGGCCAACTGTCAGTAAGTACAATTGACAAAAAATATGTATGTTTATATGTAAACAATCTGTATTTTTTGCAATGATTCTCATTTCAGATAATTATGACAACTGAATCCAAGAACGACAAAAGCCTATTGTAAAAAAATGTTGGTCACAGGAATGTACAATGCCATCTTTTGAATAAGGAATAAGTGTAATGTGACTAAGACCATGTGTGACACTTGAAAAATTAAAAGTACTTAAGGGTCAAGAAGAAGAATAATTAATCTCGTAGGTATTCCCTTCACTATTAAACCTATGAAGAACCTTAGGAAAGATGTTTTATTCAGTATATTTTGCTACAAGCAATCATACTGAAAAACAAAAGAAGTTTCTTGCTTAATTTAATTGCATATAGGTAACATACGCAGACATCTGCATGAAAATTTTTGCATTCTTATGTAATGAAATAAAGGAAAGGTCACAGAAGGCCCTTTGAATTCAATTACAAGTTTTGGGAAATTAGTATTTACTTCAATTAATATATTTTTGTGTCAATAGAAACATCAAAGCAGAAAATAATTCTAAAATACTGATTTGGAAACCATACATGCAATGTTATGCAAATGAATGGTCTGGTAGATTTATCTTCATTTTCTTAGTCTACTTTTGAGATCCACACCTTTCAATCTAAAATCCCAGTCTGCTATATCTGAGATGATTTGAGAACAATAATGAATTACCTAGATAGACATAGACTATTCTGAATATAGTCTATTTAATTCCCATAAAATTGTCTCTGCACAGCCTGCCTATAAGAGAAAATGGCTGTGTTTTTTTTTTCTCTAGAATTTGGTTTGGACATAGCCTCAGGTTTGGCACACCCACTGGAGATTTCATATATCCCAATCTATAAAATGTAACAAAATTATGTCTAGTTCTCCTACTTTCAGTGGAATTTAATGTTGAGAATATAATTTAATTCTTCCTTTGCAAACTTAGAAAAGGCAAAAATGCTGATCTACTAAAAAAGTCTGAGCTTTACAGCTTTATTCTGTTTTAGTGAAGGTAATAATATCACTATCCCACACTTGAAATGAAAAAGAAAACCTAAAAAATGAAAATACATTAGAAAATCTTCTTTCCTAAAAGAATATAATTTTATTCCCAGTAGTTAAAATACAATTATCAAGTAAAGCTTGGATTGTTGTTACATTTGGGAATGATATTTGCTGTATTTTTATTACCTCTGTAATTTTCAAAATGTTAATGTATGCATAGAGTTATAGATGAAATTTATTAAGTTAATTATCTTTCCAGTTATTTTCTAGTAAAATTTACATTTTACTTTTTTTGTTGGATTTTTCTTTGATAGTTAATTATTCCATTGGTAGATGTGACCTTGTTCCTCAGCACAGACGGGGCTATATATTTATTCACAGAAAAAGGCTTTTACACCCTAAATTAGATAATAAAATCTTGTTGCATTCTGACAGCATGCACTACAACATTTCATCTTAGAGAAGTGGCATTATCTCAGTAATATCATGCAAATACCAAACAAATTAAACAGTGCTGTAAAGCAGGACAAAAAAGGGAAAAAATCAGGATAATGTGAAACAATTTCAGACCGTATATTGTTCTGCACCTGTTTGATAAATTGTCTAGAAAATATTAGACAAAAATACTATTTTAAAAGCTGACAGTGTAGCATAATAGTAATATTGCTATTTTCAAGATATAAACCATTTTAACTCCAGCATCCACAAAATGCTTGTGTTTGGTTAACACCTGCTTTGTATTTTCTTTCCATAACACTGATTAGTGAAGATATTCTGACTCTTAAATTACATTTGAGTGAAGAGACTGTGTAAGTATGTTTAGACTTTATGCAATGACAGCTAAACTGACTGTAGTGATGCCTTGGGAAGGCTGACCTGAAACAGAGATTGAACAGAGCTAGAGAATAAAGTAGATATTTATTGAAATGTCTTTAAGCTCCACCTTGGGAAGGACAAGAGCCAGGCCAGGGCTACGCCCAAGGTGGACTAAGAGTGGTCACCAAATGGACAATGGGTCATGAGATCATAGGCAGCACAGAATTTGAAAAACATGAAAGCTGAAACTTCAGGCATCAGTAGTTCTAAAATAAATTAGAAGAATTGTAAATGAAAAAAAAAATCTTTGAATCATTACTGTTTAAATGCATTACTGCACTATTCTTAGTACATACATGGGACATAGTTTTGGATTACTTAAATTTTATGTTGCAGGATAATTGTTACACAAAAGTAGCTCTATTATGTCATTAAGAACTCAGATAGGAGAAACACAGAATGATTTAGGTTGGAAAAGACCTCCAAGATCAAGTCCCAGCTTTGAACATCACTTTGTCAGCTAAAGCATAGCACCATGTCCTGTTGTTTCTTCAATGCTTCCAAGGATGGTGAATTCACCACCTCTCTGGGCAGCCCATTCCAATGCCTGACCACTCTTTCAGTGAAAAAATTCTTCTTGATGTCCAACCTGAACCTCTGCTGGTGCAGCATGAGATTATGTCCTCACGAGCAGTCACTGGCTGCCTGGGACAAGAGGCCAATACCACCTGGTGACAGCCCCCTTTTAGGTAGAGAATGGCTCTGCTCAGCCTCCTCTGCTCCAGGCTGAACAACTCCAGCTTCTTCAGCCACTCCTCATAGGCCTTACTCCCTTAGACCATTCACCAGCTTCATTGACCTTCTCTGCAAACTCTTCATCATTTCAGGATTGTTTTTGAAGTGAAGGGCCTGGAACTGGACACAGGACTTGAGGTGCAGCCTCACCAGTGCAAATAATAAGCAAAACTAGAATGAAAACCTAATTATAAATAAAACCATAAACAAACAAACAAATAAATAATATAAGCAACAGCCACTTTTTACAAACCACATACCAATCATTCTCTGGTTTTAGTCCATCAGTTTCTCCAGTCTTTTCATAAGAAGAGTCTGACTTATGAGCATCTTCTACTCCCAAACCTCTAACCTCTCTTACACATTGCCAGGGACCAGAACCATTCACCTCATTGTACTAATTGACAATTAAAGACAAGATTGTCTACGCATGGAAGTAATGGATTATGTATGGATACACTGTCAGCAAATTGCTAAAACTCCCTATATCTTCCAAAATAAACATCATTCAAACTGTTTTTAATTTGTTCAGCCTTTCTTTTATCCTGCAAAAACTATGCTTGTTTGATAGATAAGGTAGCAATGGAAAAATACTCCATGACAGCTAGGAGGAATGAAAAGTACTAGAAAGATGGCAGAGACAGAAAAAATTTCAGAAGCAACACACTAGGGCTCTATATAGTCAAATAAGTTTGTTCCCTGTCAGTTCACAAATTCTGCTGCTTAACTTTCATGCTTAGCATATTTCCAAGTATTCTGAAATAAACCCTCCAGTTTCCTTTGAAACAAAATTCAGGTGAAGTCCTAAATATTGTTTACCCCAAATACTTCTTTTCAGCAATAAGTAGCAGTCTGTACCAGTTTTCTTTCTCTATGATGAACATACATGGTTGTCTACAAAATATCAGAAAGACTTGTATCGCAAACCTATTTTTGTGTTAGAGCATGTACTGTCATACATATCTCAAAAAACACATATTCTTAAGGTCCACTCCAAAATATATCTCTGAGAGTTGAGTCCTTCTCTCATTTTTAACAACTATGAAGTTTAAAAATAATTAATGGTATACCACGAGTCGAGAAGACTCTGTATTTAGTTCTTGGTTTGACTTCTCCACAAATTCAGAAGTTATCTGATCTATGCCTCACTGCATTTTCCAGTACAAACTGAACAAAACTGGTGGAAACTCTCTTAGAAGTGAGGTGGAGGTGCTGCAATTTATAGTGATGACAGATACACCCCTGAAAAAGGATTGGAGAAAACACCTTTATAACTGTAGAAGAATAACACCTAGCTATCCATCAAGAGGACATCTGAACTGAAAAAAAAAAAAAAAAAAAAAAAAAAGCTTCTATTTGTAATAAATTAGCTTGTTCAGTTTTCAGGTCCTATAATCTAAAATATTCTTGGTCAAGGTCAGTTGCTATAGTCCTCCACACAGAAAAAAAAAAATTGGGGAAATTAACAGAAATGAAAGTGTAAAAAATCATATTTTTAATTCTGAAAAACTGCACTTGATTTCTGAAACTTTTTTAAATTTACATATCAAAAGGTGTTTTTGAAAGATAAGAAATATTCCAGGAAAAAGAAGTAACTTCTTTGAGACTGTGAGACATGATAGTTATTATGATGTTAACTGACAGGAAAAAAAACATGTTTAATCAGGACTAGAGAGAAACTGTCAACTCATTCCCATGAATGAACCCATTTTACTTAGTTATAAACTTATTATTAAAACATAATCTATTATTATATAAGATAGGTTTGGTATTCTTTTATTTTAAATTCTATTGGACATGAGAGGTCTTCATATTATGTAACTTTCATCATGAGCTACACCCATAGCTGAGGTCACAGCATCTATTTTAGACATTTGTTCTACCGAAAAATGAATTGTACCTAGCAATTATCTGTTTCAATATAAAGCTATGTATTAATCAATAAATATACTTAATTTAGGGTTAAAGAATCTTACCTGAAAGCGTGAACCCTCTAAAAGAGTATGTCTTAGATGGTCAGGATTCTGCTTCCAATTAGGTGTTTATTGTTGCAGGACTAAGACTACAAGTTCTCCAGTTTATAGGGAAAGGAAGATAAAAGAAAGGAAAGAAAAGGAAAGAGGAAATAAAAGAGGAAGAGAGAAAGAAAAGAAAGGAAAGGTACAAAGAGAAAGAAAAGAAGAAGGTATAAAAGAGAAAGAAAGAAAGAAAGAAAGAAAGAAAGTAAGAAAGAAAAGAAAGAAAGAAAGAAAGAAAGAAAGAGAAAGAAACAAAGAAAAGAAAGGAAACTGCAAACTGCTGTCTTATGGCTCTGTTAAAATTTTAAAATGTCACACAAAATATAAAGGCTTTTGATGATCCCACTTAGGATATCATATCCTGCTTAAAAATATCAACGTATCTTCCTAGAAGTCATTAGGAAAATTTAAACAAAAATTCATTTACAGTTTGATCATACATACTTATTAGATAAAATAATTACTCGATGCAGTAGTATTATTCAATTTTCATTTCACAAAATGACTTACAAACATCTTAAGAGCCTTTAAGGGAATGGTTATATAAAACACTGTGCTAAAGTAATATGCATGTTTTCTTAAAAGAGTATATGTGCCTGCTAGATTTAATATATGACTTTAGGTTATGAAGTGTACTATAGAGTGCCATGTAATTTGATAAATATAAAGAATTATGTACACAAAACTGCACACACAGTATAAATAATTTCCCTGAGGATACTGGTGACATAATGATAAACCTCAAGAACTCTGCTCAAATGATTTGTTAATGTCACAAGTAGTCCCAAATGGAATTACAGTTTCTTATGTACATAGAAGTGTATGCAATTTTTATAAAGTAAAGTAAAAGAAATCATTCTTTCTGATCAACAGTACTAGTTTAAAATTAAATGTGAGCAATATTTTCTCCTTGCCATTCCCTCACATTGCACTCTGTTCTCCTCTTTTCCAGTCAACTTTTGTCACTTTCTCATGCCACTGTTTCTTTAGCTCCTTTCCCCTTATTCTCTATCCATACTTCTCAATCCTCTACAGCAAATAATATTTTCAATCAAATCCACTTATTGGCATGAATTTCCCTAGGGAAAAATATGAATCAGTAGCAGATTATTCTTACTCAGAATGTTCAATGCACTACTAATAAAACTATTGAATACTCAGAAAAGGGATATATTTCTTTGCAGAAGGAAGCATATCTAACAATATTTTCTAGGGACCTACCTGGGCTAACTCCCACCCAAGAAAAAAACCAAAAGCTGAGTGAATCTCTGTGGTATTACTTTCCTTTCCATTTACCAACCACTGCTTTAGAGTTTTAAGGGAATAAGCTCAGAATCACTTTATACAGGTTATTTTCCCCTCTCATGATCCACCATATGATAATGCACCATACCTGAAATGACTGTTCAATATTTGATTGTTTGCACTAAATTAGCATGCAAATACACTGCACAGTGTTTGAAATTAAATGCTATTTGCTACTGAAAAAAAATTACTGCCTACAATTTTTTTTTCTTTAAATCTCAACTATCTCTCTGAATCAGAATGCAATTTAGAACATTACCCATGATGTATACATCAGTCTTCATGCTGGTTTTCCATGGCCTGTTTTATGGCAGCAGGGGGGCCACAAAGACGGCTTGTGTGAGGAGCTGCTGGAAGCTTCCACCATGTCCTGCAGAGCCAATCCCTTATGGCTCTGACAGTGGACATGCTGCTGGCCAAAGCTGGGCCAATTAGAGATGATGGTAATACCTCCATGATAACATATTTAAGAAGAAAATCAAAACAAAGTGCACGCAATTTTTCCTCTCCAGGGAAGAGGAGGATATGATAACCTGTGAGGGAAACAACATGGAGACAGCAAGGTCAGGGGAGAAGGAGGAGGAGGAGGCGCTCCAGGCACCAGAGCCGAGATTCCTTTGCAGGCCACGGTGAAGATTGTGGTGAAGCAGCTGTGCCTCTGCAGTCCATGAGGATCCACGGGGGTTGTAGAGATCCATCCACAGCCCATGGGGATCCATGGGGTATGCAGAGATCTACTCACAGCCCATGGGGGAGATGCCCACGCTGGAGCAGTTGGATGTTTGGAGAGGGCTGTGATCCAGTGGGAGACCCAGCGGAGAGAGGGGCCCTGCTTCCAGACTGGAGCAGCCTGTTCTTAGAGGACTGTAAGCCATGGAAGAGTGACTCATGCCACAGCAGTTTTGGGAGGACTGTATGCCCGTGGGAGGGACTCATGTTTGCAGCAATTTTGGGAGGACTGCTGCTTGTGACACTGGACCCACACTGGAGAAGCTCACAGAGAACTGTCTCCCGTGAGAGGCACTCCATGGCCTCACAGGGGAAGGACTCCTTCTCCCAGAGCTGCAGAGAAGAATCTCAGTGACAAACTGATCAAAACCTCCATGCCCTGTCTCCCTGCGCTGTTGATGGGAAGAAGGGAGAGGTGGGGCAAGAAAAGGTGTTTTTAAGGGCTTATTTTACTTCTCATTATTCTCATCTGATTTTGTTAGTGATAAATTCACTTTGTACCTCTAAGTTGAGCCCATTTTGCTCTTGGAGTGTTTTCCTCTTGTCCTTATCTCAACTCCTGAACTCTTTGCTAATTTTTTTCTCTCCTCTGCCTGGCTGTGGCAAGAGAGGTTGAGTGAGTGGCTTTGATGGGTGCCTGGTGTTTGGCCAGTAGTCTTCTAAAAGGGTAAAATTGAAACACTAAAATATCCTTATGCAACAAACCTAAACTCTTACTTTGCTAATCATATAATAAACAAGTATGATGGAAAAGTTCTCTTTATAGTTCTTTTTCCTTAAATCTTATAAAACTTATTGAATCTCAGGTAAATTGTTTTGACTTTTTTCAAAGATGAAATCCAGGACTTATGTTTCTCATCTGTCCTGTCCTGCTTAGCTGACTTAGTCTTATACTGGAGGCTGGTTGTTGAAGACAAAATATTAGAAATCCATGTAATGAAAAGCTCTAACTCAGCTCTGTCTGAAAATTATTTTTAAGTTCAGTCACGTATCTTAATCTATCTAGAAATGCTGCATATCTTTAGTTATTTGAAAGGCAGTTCATGTTGGACAATTGTATCTTCTAAAATCTCCGAACTATTACTTTTTTCCAAAACAACTTAAGATATATCTTTGGAATGAAAAGTTAGAGTTGAAATTATTATTGTCCAAAAATAGTTCAAAGATATGGAAAATGGGATTCTATAGCGAGGAGTGCTAACCAAACATTTCTTCATGCAACCCCAGGGTCTTGAAAAGATTTGTGGATACTATAAGCATTCTTAAAGGCTTTTCTTATAGGCTTTTCAATGTAAGCAAAACTTTATTTAACAACAACAACAAATTATCTCACAATGAATTAAAAAATAAAGAATTTTCAATTAATACCATAAAGACAAAATAAAACATACATATTAAGAATTGAAGTAATTAAAAAAATGAAGGTAGATGTTAAAAAAAAAAAGCTCATACAGAATAAGTAATTGTCATCTAGGTTTGAAAATAAAGATCTAAATCGAATCCTCTTAAATGAATTCCAAGAAATTAATTTCATTCTATATCATAACATTGAAGAAAACTACTGCAATAAACTCAATAGACAGCAAGTGCAATAATTGCTTACTTTAGATAATAAACTGAATTGTTCTGGAAAGTGCTTATACATACTTTCTTAGTTATAGAAGTTTTAAAGAATTTGCATTTTACATAGTTTACATAATTAACTAAAATATAAATTCGAAACCGTAGTACATTATAATAAATTTTGTTTGTAAGCACACAAACAACTTTTAACCACATTAAAAAAGCCAAAGCATTTATTTGGGAAATAAATTTAATTTGAAGCATTTCTTTGCCTTTAATATTAGATAATAATAGATTATAATTTGTCAGAAAATTAACTACATGATCAAGATGTTTTTCTTTAATTGTTTTTTAGTTAGTTTCTTCAAAATAATAGAGTCTTAAATGTAGCAGAATTTTCAGTAGCCATGTGAAGCCAAACATCTAGGTTTTTCCCATCCAATCTATTATTTATTTTTAAGGAGTTTATTGCAAGTGGTCTGCATGGTATTTTCATTTATGTTGTTGTCATGATTGAGGTCTATTATCTACGAACATCAAGAACTAGATTTTTAAAAAAATGTTACATATTGAAAAATAAATTTTGTGGTAATAAATCTTACAAAATATTCTCTGCTATGTTGTGTAGTAGAGCTAAAAATTGCTGTCAATTAGAACACTTTTTTTCAACAATTAATTGAGGAGGGTTTTTTTCCCAAATAATGATAAAACATCAGGAAAACATGGATATATATATATTTTTTTTTCTGGTTTGAAACAATGTAATTTGTCTGAAAAATCATTCAGAGAAAAAGGCTTACAGAAAAACAAACTCTTATTAATTATTTCATTAATGAGCAGAATCACATTTATTTATGTCTTTATTTATTATACCCTTCTAGATTACAGTGTTGCAAACTCTATTAACCATCTACATTTTTATGAGAAAATAATATGTTTTTAACTTTTAAACCAATGTAGTTCTTTAAAATGACTTGATAGCCCAATGAAGTTTCATAAAGGTCATGCTTTTATAGTGTTTTCCTCATGGATTGTTGGTACTTAGAAACTCTTTCTGAATGTAAGAATAGAAGCGCAGAACACCTACATGCTTCTTTAATTTTGTTTCTTCTCATTCAATAGTTTAGAATTTGCAAAGTAATTTTCCATCTTCTATTTGTTCTATTCATGCAGCTAATACACATTGGAGGAACTCATTTAATTTCTCATAAACATCTGTTCTGACAAAACTGGCTAAATGAAAATATTTGTCATTCTGTGATTTGAAGTCGCAAACTACTGAACCACTAGTAGACAAAACACATGCAAAAAAAGACTTTTGAAAGAAAAGACATTTTAAAACTTTTAGAAAATGAAATAAAAAAAAAAAAAAGAAAGAAAAAGAAGCAATCTTATATTTGGCATTTTTTCGTGCTAGATACAGAATAATTTAAATTGCTCTGGAGGCAAATGCATGAGTATTTAAAATCCACCAGAGAATATCTTTTTCAAAATTCAATTCATCTTCTTGAGTGTTATTGTTTGCTTTGGGAACTCTACATTATTGGATCGCATGTTATATATTTGGAGCTATATACTACGCCATCTCACCAGTGTATTGGTATCTGAAGAGTCCGTGCATGAACTATTCTACCTAAAGGCACATATGACATTTCCCTCAACTGGTATTTTAAGTCAATGTGAGAGTAGAGGGATCCGATTCAAGGATGCATAGAGCTAAGAACACCTTTTTTTCTGTTACCTGCTAGCTGTTTTGACAGAGCTAAATGAGAATATTTTGAAGAAGAAAAAGGGATCTTCAGACAGTGAAAAATTTTGAGTACTTGAATCCTGATCAAGGAGGTATAATGTCAGACACAAAGAACTTAAATTTAATTGGGCTATCAAATTTGTTGATTTAATTAATTTGGGAAAGATGTGAAAATATTTTGTATAATACAGGTAATTATTTTGTCTAAAGTCATTTGGTAATAAGTCCAAGCAGGTCAATCTACTGATGGACAAATTTTATTCTCAATTGTAAATATTTTTTATATAAATTTATATGCACAAATATTTTAAAATCCAAAAAATGATGCAAAATTAAGCAGAAATTTAGTCACTGAGAAGATACTATCATTCTATTGACCAGATATCCATGGAATATAAGTAGAGTCAAATTCATATACGGCAAATCTGAGGATGTAGGTCTTTTAATTCCAGCTGCTTGCAATTTGTTCACATTTTCGTTGTCTGGTCACTCTATAAGGTTTTTCATTCCTTGTACAAAACTGGTAACTTTTGTTTATTGCTCTTGAGCAACTCAGTGGGAAATAGGAATAGTGTGTTACAGTAGTGGTTTTTGTCCATTGGTTAATTTTATTATTTTTTTAAACAAAAAGGATGAAGAGAGAAACAGTATGGCATTAAAAATAACATGAATGTTAATAATGTCATCAAATTGGGTAACATGTTCGGGAAATTTTGTTACATAGTATGTTTATATTTAATTGCATGAAAATTCAGCCAGATTTCAATCTTTTTTTTTTTTTTTTTTTTTTTTTTTTTTTTTTTTTTTTTTTTTTACAGAAATATACAGCAGGCATTCAATCAATGGGGATTTTGTTGTTGTTGTTGTTTTATTTGTTTTTGCTGTTGTTGTTGTTGGGGTTTTTTGTGGGTTTTTTTTATAATTGGTAAATAATTTCCAAAATTCTTTTCAGTTGTAGATGTGTGTTTATACATTAGAGTCAACAGTGGATTAATCCATGCAATGAATTAAGTTGTGTGAATTTAGAAACTCCTGACCTACTCAGCGCAGATAGGGAAGGTGAAAGAAATCACTATGCCTAAAGCACTTTGAGAAGTGAATCAATCTTCTCAAATCCCCAAGCAGACTAGCAGAGTCACTATGTCTAACCAGAAAATTGATCTTATGAGAAGATGAAATGAGTGTCTGATTGACAGGAAAGGGTTTATACAGCTTCACAAATGTCCTCAAGAAAGAGAGACTAATGTGCAGATTTTTTTTCAAGGCTGCTTTTCCGAAATGCTAGCAGGGGAAGAGAAATCCATACAAAACTCCAGTACCCTCAGTGCAATTCTAAACAGAGTCATAACTTTATCTGTCATAGAAGCCTCAAAGCCAGATAATGTTTCATTATGGAGGAGCACCAGCTTTATCTAGTACATATTCTAATTTGAAAAACTTGTTCTAAGTTCCTGTCTGCTGCTGACTTTTGCAAGACTCGTCACAGACTAAGCTTATAATGAGCAGTAGTGACAAAAGCAAATACCAGCATCACAGATTTTGTGCCTAAATATGATCCAGTTTTATAACCATTTGGACCCTTATCAAATTTTAGATAAGAAAAATGAATATATCAGTATCAGTTGTGGTTGGCAAAAAAGAAATTTCAGAGAAAATACTGGAACTTTATACATGAATATATATTTTTATGAGACTGTCCAGATTTCATGTGCTTCTTCAATATTTCTTGTGTCAAGAATAGAACATTGAAGTTATTTTTTGTGACAGTCTTTTCTCAGTATTTAGATCTGGAGACCACCACCAAAATCAACCATTTTAGACTCTAGACTGTGAAGTATTTTCAGACAAAATAATGTGCCTGTCTGTTTGTGAGGTTTGTTGCAAAGTGTACATTTCACTTTCCCATGACTAAAACAACATCCCATCTGTGTAGTACTGAACAATTCTTGATCTGGAATTAAAAACAACGTGTCCAGGAAAACCGGCACACTTTCTATCACTATTTAAGAAGTTAAAACTGCATCTTCCTTCTGTACTGACAGATGTTTTGTACATACTGAGCTGCAGTAATCCCATGATATTTGAATAATTGATCTATTGAACAATTTGTTTCATTGCAGCAAAGATAATAATGGGGCCCATAATCAGGAATACTATGAAAATTTTTCCCTTGCTAACTTAAAAATTTAAAATTTAAAAATTGCATAAACATAGATGTTAGTTTTTTACGGTTGGTATTACAGTATGAACAGTAACAGAATCTAAATGTGTTCTTCAAGTAATTTAATCAGTCAGGACAGAATTTAAGCATATTTTGTCCTAGACTGGAGCCACTTTTCTCCATAATGGACTGGAAGATGGCAAGATGTTCTATTAAAAATGTCTGAAATGCATTTTAAAATGTTAAAACTAATTTGTCTATCTGGATAAATTTGCCATGGCTATTAGTTATCATTCTTCTGCATACAGTATTGCTAGGTATGAGATCTGAGGATAGTGGCCAGACTTTTTCTGTAATTAGAACCACTATCTTATATAAGCCCTGGAAGTATGGCTAGAAGGAAATAGCTATGCAATGAATATTTTCATCAGGATCTTTTAAATGGATTTTCTTTGTAAGGCTTTCAAAGATGTATTAACCTTAATGTTCAAATTTGCCTATAAATATTTTAATAAGCAGCAGTTTTCAGCTATATTTTTAGTCTTCAGACCAGTAACACCCATTCTGTTTCTGGAGTCATGTGATGTCCCATACAGACTGTGACTTCACGTATTTCTAATAAAAGAATATGTTCTACAGAATCTTCTTCCTACTGGTTACTTTGTTGTATTAGCTAGAGTTCTTCACTGTATATATCAAATATCTCTCAATGTCATGGTAAGGAATACAACTATTCTGTCCTTTAAATAATAATTTATAACTACTTTATTTATATATGGCCCTAAACATCTATATTTTTAATAAGAAAACATTATAATTATTTTAAATTATTAAAACACTTTAGCAAATTAAACTACTATTTAGATTTTTTTTAAAGTAATTGTAATCATAGGACTACTAAGAGACTTGGATGTTTTTGGTTTTTTTTCCTTGTTTGCCTATTCCTGTTTAGGTGTTTTTTTGTTTGAGTTTTTCTTTTTGTTTTTTACTTTTTATTCCCTTTTTTCTGTGTGTGTTTTGACTGCTTTAATATTCTCAGCACAATATTCCACAGACACATTTGAGCTCAATGGCTATTTCTGAAACTCCTACAGACAAATCCAAATTTGAATGCTGCTGTCTGGGCACTAGATGCATAATTTAGCAATCATATTTTATATTTGCTGTAGCATGACCTTGACATCTGTGTGCATAAAGTTTGTTATATTTTAGATATATTTTAATAGCTAGCAGTGGATACTTCTGAATGAATTTAACTCTGAAGTATATGTAGCCATGTCTTTTTTTTACTCATAAGCATATTAAAGATGATTCATTAGTGTACTTTTATTATGGTCAAGAATTTATAATCATAGATGTTTTCCTAATGTATATTAGATTTTTTTCACCTCAATAGAATTTGTTTCTCTTTATTATCACTTATTACCTTATGGAGGTATGTTTTCTAAAAGGTTTTCTTTTCAAATAGAGGGACTATGTGCATTTATTTGTGGATTGTTTTTCTTTTATATTCCTCCTTTCACCTGAAGGATTCACCACAAGATGCACATGACTTTAGGATGACAAAGTGCAACTTGTAGTAGATCTTACATAAATTAAGCTTAAACCTAAGATTCACAAGGTGTTAGTTAGGACAGAATAGAGACCAAAGTCTTAATCTACAAAGGAGAAATATAGCTCACTTGACATGCAGTATCCTGCTTGGATGTCAACAGATGGTTTCAAACTGTAGTAAAGGTTGAATTTCTTTGACATTTGAAGCACAGTGGTTTTAACATCTGCTGTCCCCTGATGTGTGCTTGACAGCTCATTTCAGCAGGGGATGCATAACATCATATTGGCATTTTTTTCCTGCTTGTACAGCTGGGAATAACCTCGGCCACAAGGATCCTACTTTTAAAAGCATTTTGATGCACCATTATATTTTCTTTATTTTTCTAACTGGTTCAGCCACTAAATTAGAGGTCTCCTCTGACAGAGTAAACAATTTGTTTACTCAGTAACATGTTAATTTCCATTGCTCCAAAATAGTTGAACTAAATGTTGATTTTCTTGTATAAATGTAAATAATTAAATAAGAAAGTACTTAAACAGTAATATTGATGGAAGTAAATAATTCTGTTAGGAAATATTGTTAATATAGTATTTGTTGAACTGTACATTTAATTCTGTTCTACTGTTGCAGTAAATGTACCTTTTCTTTCTTATTTTCATAAAAGTGACAAGTAAAAGGGTATTAAAAAACTCAGGGTAGATTGCTTAAAGAATCACTATCAAAGGTATTGGCAAAAAGGCAGGTTTTGAAATGAATTTGGGAAAATGCAACTTTAACAGAGTTTGATGGCTAAAATCACACTATTACTCACTACATAGGTGAAGCATAACAGGGAAACTGAATAAGAATCAATTTGGAATGTTTTACACAGACTGGGGATGTAAAATAGTAAGACAGCAAAGGGTACTGATACTAAAACATGAAGGGTTTAACAGCACTTAATCATTGAATAATTTAACATTTGTGAGGTGACAAATGCTGCAGCATCATCAAATTCCTTTCGTTAGCTTTCCTGTTCTGAAAAATAAGCATTTTTCACTTTGGCTAAATTTGCTGGGTTTTATGACTACTATTATTTGTACTTTCAGTGATCCTTTCCTAAAGTAACTGGTGACTTTTTACAGAAGAAGTTATGCAAAGACAGTTGACATAGATACCCTTAACAAATGAAGACAAATTTCTGGATTTTTAGATATTAAAAAAATACCAATTTTTTAAAAAATAAGTATAATCTCTTTGTTCAGCTCAAGCATTAACACATAAAGTATAAAAATTATTTGTCTCAAGGCAAGTTCATTGAAGAATTTTCGTAAGAAATTGGCCATGGCAGAAAACATGTCCCCTGTAGGTCTTTTGTCATGCCTCTCACTCTTATATCATTTGTCTTAGTCACCCTGGGTCTTTTCCCATGGCACTAAACATCAGTATGGATGTAAGTCAATTAAGACAAAAGAACAACAAAAGGAGGATAAAAGTTAAAGAATCTTCCTGATAAGTGATTAAATTCAGTGGACACTTATCCAATGCAAGGGATATCTAGTAACACAAGGTGCATGAGCAACCTTCCTCCATTAATCATTACTTGACTTTTCAAAACACACTGATAACTGCTGTATTAAAATACCCTAGTGCCCTGAAATGTGAACTTTGCAACTCTGAATTCTGCTGCTGGTAGAGTTCCCAGGTCTGCTTGATGTGTTAGAGACATAGCTCAAAGAATCTATTTGTTCAATCTGTAAAATTTTGCAGTATTGAATGGGTACAGACTAACTGCATCATGTGCACTACATACGAAACCTCTTTGGTATCTATTGCCTCTTGATAGTGGATACCCATTCACTGCCAAGAGTTGCCAGTCACTGCCATGCGCAGTACAGGCCCATGCATTAAGAAAAAAACTGCTATTCATGCTGTCTAACATGCATGAGCATTTTGTTAGGGCATGAGTTAAAAAAAAAAAAAAAAAAAAATCTGATCTCAGAAAGTCTTTTTCATAAGACATAAGAGAAACATTTGCTTTTAGGATAAAAAGCCCCATCATTCAAACAATGCATCCTCAATCCATGACTTTTTTACTGGCTGATGTTGAACACATTGAATAGTTATCTACTTCCTATGCAGATACCTTGGCAAATATAAAACATCAACTCTTACACTCCCTCAGAAAGATTTTTAGAAGTAAAGTTAAATCAAGACTCTTATTTAGTCATATCAGGCTGTTTATCTTTATGACTATCACATATAATCTTCAGGCATGCAATAAATCAGTTGTGCCTTCTTTGAGCTCATTGCATCAGATCAGAGTTTCTACCCTCAGGCTTTCAGTCCTTGTTTATGCTGCTCTTTACATGGATGAATAAGGTTCATGAACTGATACACAATGCATACCTAAATTTCCAAATAATTTCTTTTCTAGAAATCATGTTTATAATGGTCAGGGGTTTAAATTGTAAATGTCACAGAATTTTAGGTAAAAGTTTGAGTCCAATTTCTCAATTCCTAATTTTTTCAAGATAATACACCTGCAAATTGTAGCAAAATTTGCTTTAGATGGTAAGTACCTTAGAAAGAGGAAACAGCATCTGTGTTAGTGAGCTTTTTAAATGAAGAGGCAGGACTACTTATTTCATATGAAGTATTTGAATTTTTTTTCTGTAAAGGGCTAGAAAACAAATAATTAACTTCAAGATCAACTTAAAGAATATAAAAACCCCCAAAACACTAAAGCCTTTATATCAAAGAACTTAAGACCATTAAATGCCAAATGCCAGGCTACTCTAGTTTGGAAATGGATATATTTTGCCCATGTGAACTTCTGTTTCTGCTGAAGACCAGATATAATATAGGGAAATACTGATATGTGGATCTACTGTTTATGTCTTAGCTATCTTCCTCGTTAAATCACTACACATAATTGAGAGTATTCAGGGAATAAATGCTTCATCTACAAAATGAAAAAAATGAAAAAAAAAAAAAAAAAAAAAACAATCTCTCTGTAATAAAATACTTCTTCACTGCACACTGCTTTCTGAGTGTCTATGGGGCAGAACTTTCTCCCTGATGCATTCCTTTCCACACCAGAGTTAGAGTGCTAGAATGCTCCTATATTTTAATAAGAATGTGGTCAATTTATAGTAAATATCACTTCATCAAAGTAGTGTGTTGTCTGACTCATGTAATTTATTGAAGAGACAGGAATCTTTAATATTTCCAAATGTGATTTAAAAAATGCCATCATTATAGGCATCAGGGACATAATATAATGAATCACATCACACATCTAGTAGATACATTTAGAATTTTTTGAAATTGCCAAATGATTTTGATCACAGATTTAATAGCTGTCTCCTGTGGCAGGACTTTAGACAATTTAAATTTGTATGTCTTGCCATTATCTCTTAGTACCTAACACTTGAATTTGAGAAATGGAATAAAGGAAATTCTAATGCATATTTGCAACATTACAGGATGTGATTTCTCTGACATATATATGTCTTTATCCAAATAGATTTCTCCGAAATGGTGACATGACTTAATGAATTATTCTATTTTCTAAAGTATTTTATGAATTATTCTATTTTTAAAAGTATTTTATTATCAAAACAAATTTCCTGTTTACTCTTGTCCTTTTGAACTTAAAAAATAAAAGTAGCTCTTTTCTTTTTACATTTGATTTCATGAAAATTTTTTAGGTTTTCTGAGATGTTGTGAATTAAAAATTTTAAAAGTAATCTTTTTCTTTTGAAGATTACAAATAATGTGGAAGTAATAGCACTTCTCTATCAACATAAAATTACTTTATATCTGAAAAGAAATATTACCAGAAGACCTTTTCTTTTTTAAGAGAGAAAACTAATCCACTTAATCAGCCTGTACTATATTAGTTGTAGTAAAAAAATACTCTCTATCTCTAATAAGTAAATGATTGACAAAAATACCTGAACTCAAAGATAGGCACAGAACTAGTAAAATAAAAAGAGAAACTAATCTGCCTGTAGATTAGTTGTTCAGAAAGAGCTCACCTGTATTACATACAGAATGGATGGGGATCTAATGGACTATGCAGTCTAAGATTAGATAAAGTTTAACTACCTGAAATTAGCTGTTATGATCATAATCTAAGCACTACACACTGCTAGCTGTAGTCTGCTCATCAAGTCAGTTATGAGGGAAAAAACAAAATATCTGCAATAACTAATGCCAGCCCTGTACAACATAAACTTTGAAATTAAAAACCACAACCTGAACAGGACTGAAGTATAATTACTAAGGAAAAGAAACATCAAAGACAGAGCAGACAGAAACAAAAATATCTATGTAATAGGCAAAAACATATTCTGCATGTAATAAATTGCTCTTTTCCAGTTTTATCGTTTATATTCACAACTTCAAGGAATGAATCAAACAAGACAGAATAAAACTTGAGGATCAAATACGGTAACATTGACTGGAAATCCACTGCCACTGTTATTCTCCATCACAGACCTATCTTCCTGTCTCTTTTTCACTTCTCAAACCCTGCACGGTAGTCACTGGAATGAAGTTGAAAAATTTATGACGCTACAGCCAATAGTTCTAATGATATCTCTGAGTGCTTCCACGGAACTTTGAACTTCTCTTTGGACATAGTTTGACTGCAGGGATGGAAGAGAAGAGAGTTTTATTAACAAGTTACATTTGTACTGCCAAAATGGAGCATGTAGTCTCATCTGTGAGTAAGGCACATGGCAGCCATTGGTCTTCTGTTGATCTCCTTGTGAGGGAGGGTAGTGTTTAGAGCTACCATATGAGATAGCTAGCACATCAGTACTGTCTTAAAATTCCAGAATAACAAATTGAAATTGTCACAGGAATTAGTTATAAAAATCCTGTAAATATAACTAAATAATGTATATTTATAATATCTAAAATATGGTTTAGAAATATATTATTATATTTTAAGTAGCTTAAATCTATTCCATTATCTCCATGACAATTTTTATACAAAAATAAATCTTTATAAATTTTGTTTTTCTTCCTGATTCCATTACAGAACTGAAACAACATGAAAACTCTGAGTAGAAGAAATGAAAGATTGTCGTCTCAAGTTTATCCAAACATAGCACAACAAAAATTACATTATCTGAATCTATAATTAACTAACAGAATGAATTCCAACTAAGATTGAAGGTAAATTTTTACAAAGTTGCAAAATTAATTAGTTTGCAAGAGTTTAAATTTGTTTGTTGAAACTCATTCTACCTCAATCTCTGTTATTTTTTTCTTACTGGGGTACGTTAGACAAGTGAAAGTGACAGAAATACAACATGATTTAACATTTCCTGGAAGATGAGCCTGCACTTAGAAATCTAAAAACAAATTGCATTTGATAAGATCTGAGGATGCAAGACATAGCTATTAAACATTTTTGTTCTCTGAAGTGTAATTTCAGATATTTTCTACCTGTTCCATTTTTCTTAAAGATTTTTTATTGTTGTTGTTTGTGGCATGCTAACCTACAAGTGAATTTATGAAAAATACAAACATTTACGTAAAAGAGTGTGTTTCAGAAGCCAGTAGTGAAGGCACAAGAACTTCCTCCTTCAGTCCTCTACTGCTGCTGGAATGATCCTTCATAGAGAAATAAAATTTGAGGAAAAAACTCCACAGTGGTTTCAATCACAAAAAAACCCAAACAAAAACCCACCAAAAACAACCAACCAACCAACCAACCAACCCAACATAAAAAAACCCACCAACTTCCAAGTGAAGATAGTTCAGGGATATGATACCTCTAGCTAAAATCACTGCATTTAGTTGCTCTTCATGAAAAATTCTTCCAAAAATCTCCAGCAAAGAATGACCTTTAGCCACCTCATCAAGACTTCAATTCAGCAATGAAAAGGTATGCTGCAGGATTTTTTTTTTTTTTTTTTTTTTTTTTTTTTTATCATTCAGATATTTCTTCAAGAAATGAGAGCTGCTGGATAAAAAAATATGCCAAATAGAAGCGTGTATTCCCTTCAGTTTATTTTACTATTCTGGTGATGTGCCTTTAAGCACAGATACTGGTTTTATTGTTCGCTTTTCACATCTATTTCATGTAGTCTTCACCTCAGCTTAGAGCATTTTCCTTCAAGTTTTGACCTGACCTGAACCTTTTGAACTTGTATGATCTCACTATCAGAGCATAAGAAAATTGTTTTTGAAACTGTAATAAGGAATTCAGTTTCATTTACGAGCTATAGATTTTTTGTTTAGCTTCCATTTCCTTTTCCGCTTCTTGCCACATAGTGATAAAAATGCAGTCATAAGTCAAAATCAGACCATAAAATATGCACTCATAAGTCAAAACCAGGACATAAGCTCCTAGAGCATTAGAAGATTATGTATTATGAAAACTTTATGCTGTTGATGTCAGTAGAGAAAGTAGGACTGTATTATAAGTCATACATATTGCACATTCCATCTGTTAGTTATCTAGTATTGTTTAATTGATGAGTCTAAGGGGTTAACTCAAGCAGAAGCTGACAGCATATACTGGGAGACAATGAGTTGACAGCAGCTGTTCCAGCAAATACCTGAGACAATGCAGAAAGTTAAATGCTTTGAAGTCTATCGCTGCCCTCCTGCTGAGCTGTCAAACTGGTTTGATCAAGCTCCAGTCACAGGTGCAAACAGAAAGATTTTCATTAACTTTGTAAAGGGACACACTTTCTAAAGCTGGACTCAAACCTTAACTGAAAGCAAACTTCCACACCTGAGATCTTCAGATAATTTGGGCCTGTGTTCAAGTGTTCAAGAGTTCAAGCAAGACAGACAAGCAATAAATCTTTTACTGCTTTTCCTTTTACTGTATTGGAACTTTATTTTTAGTTATTATTTCCATTTTAAATTCAACCTGTATTTTATTTGGCAAAGGCTCTTTCAAATCAGTGTATTAACCAATTCATTACTGCTTTGAGAAAGCTTATAGGCCTGAAATCCATTTATATCTATTCATTAATCACACAAAGTTCAGTAAAATGATTATAGATAAAAGATAAAAATACAGATGCATATAAAAAGATAACATGCAGTTCTCCTGTCATGGAGGTCTTAACTCAGACAGAGGTAAAAAATAAAAGTATATCTGATATCTTAACAAGGATGACCTACATGTGAATAATGAGACAGGGAATTATGGCAGTGAATAGAGGAATGTTGTTCTAGCTAGTGTGTAAACTGAGAACAGACACACATATCAAATACACATCCAGAGAAAGAAAATTTCAGGCATTGGGAGACCTCTATTATTAAGACTTCTCACTGCATCAAAATACGTTTAAAATGTTACGAGTAGTTTTATTATAGAAAATAAAAATTTCTGCTCTTGAAGAGTTTTTAAAATATCCCTGCAGTTCTCAGAGAGCTGCTTGCTTAGCAATTTTTAGTGCTTAATAGTGTAACACAGAGTTTGCAAACATGTGGCTTGGTGTGGTTTTCTTCCCTCATTCAACCTTGAGCAGACTACAAGGGCAGAATCTATTTGGTGACAGTGGGATTCATCTAATCAAAACCAGACATCTAAAGTAAAAGTGTTTATATCTGAAGTTATCATTCCAGACTCCTTTTACAGCTAATAGTAAAAAGAAAAAAAAAAAATCCCACTTATACAGTAGGATTTATACTTCTAAAGTATATTTTATTTTATTCTTACATAGGTATGTAAAACAGGAGAGAAAAATAATTCTGAGTTATTCCTCAAGACAGCTTCCAGTTACTGTGGAGTTCAATGACACTTAGCATGTTGAAGTCAGGAGATGTGCAGATGCTAAAATCTGTGTAAAAGACTTAAAAAGCATTTTTAAGGTCCTGAGAGACTCTGTCTATGAAGGGAAGTTATAAAGCCACCATGCTCCAGCCTATTTCAGTCGGAGACCTGGGATCTCTATCAGATATCTCAAATACCATCTTAGGTTCTCAGACTAATTCAAAGGAATGCCTACACTCCAACTGAGAAGGAAATTTTAGCAGCCTATGAAGGAGTTCAAGCCGCCTCAGAGGTGATTGGCGCAGAAGCGCAACTCAGTTGAAGGTATGAGCAAGTGAAAGAGGAAGTTTTGGGTGAGCAGAAGAAGAGACAGGGGAATCCTGCAGCCCTGCAGCCTGGGGCCTGGATTCAGTGGCTTGGTGTGGGACATGACAGCAACATTATGGGTATTGCTTGTATTTTTGTGGGGGGAAAGAATGGAAATTTTATGTGCATAAATGAATGATGTAGAATATATGTCGGTTTTGGTCATGTGTTGACAATAGGGGGATAAGGGGTGAAATGTCCTAGGGTGATGTTTGTATCCCCAGTCGCCTGTTGGGTTTGTGTTGGATCTGGGAGCAGGAAGAAGGGAGAGGCAATTTGTTTTCAGAAATGCTCCTCTGCTGGCTGGCCTTGAGAGTCGGAGTCAGAGACACATGGTGTGGGATGGAGAGTTCTACTTATTTTTTTTTTTTGGTCCCTTTTGTTTTCTTTAGTAGTTAGTTAGTGTGTAACTAGCAGAGAAGCTTCGTTTTTTTTCTTCTCCTCCTGTCTTTTTTCTTTTTTTCGCCTTCCCTTGGAACTGTTAAAATCTCTCTGGACTGAGGACCTGCGGTCATGCCTTGGGGGCCTTGCATCTGGACCCCACCAAGATCCATCCTGTGCAATGTTTCCCAGTGCCAGAGGGACTGACACAGAACAATCACCTCCAAGAAGGACTTCTTTCTTAAATCTGCCGTCTCTCCAGAGTGACGCAAAGTTCTTGTCATCGGGTATTGTCCAATTTATTGTGCTGGGGAGTGCTTTGTCTGTTTAATAAACTGAACTGGATTGGGGAGGGAAGGGAGAGCCCCTTAGGAGGTCTCCTCCCGAATCTGCCTTAAACTGCTACACCTGGGCACCCTTATCTAGTCAGATTTTTAGTCTTATGAGAAATAGAATTTCCTCCTACTTGTCTGCTAGCCCAACTTGAAATTTGCTACTGACATACATTTGCACACATTTGCACATACACTGGATTAAAAACTGGTAGGGGAAAAATATATGCTCTTGTCCCTCCAGTAGCTGGGCCATAAACTTAGCAGCTCTTACAAATGAGATAAATTACACAGAAAGATATTTAAGAAAAATAATTTAATAAGATAGGATAGATCACAGTTTTCAGATCCAGGGCTCAGTCATGCAATCCTGCTGACTGGTGCCTACTCACTTTTGATTGGATGTTTATATCTATATCCTTCCTCCTCCCTTTATCCCACTTCCTCCCTGATCTGCCCTTATTCTCCCTTTACCCTGCTCTGGTCCTCAGGTTTTGCACACTTTTGGCTGCTGTTTTTGAAATGGAAACCAGAGATAAACAAGAAGTAAACTTCTTGCCATAATCTGATCATAATCCAATTTTGTTTCTTTCTCAGATGTCATGCCCACATGTAATTCAGAACTGAGAGGAAAGTTCACACAATCAGCAAGCAACATATAAGTCAGAATAAGCAGTCTACTGCTCATAGGCAGCTGAAGGTGGATCACTGTAAAGAGGTGTCACCACCAGAAAAGCAAGCTGTAATTGGAGTAGAATCAGTTGTTTCTGCAATAAAATCAGCTTTTGCTATTATTCTTGTAATAGCAAAATTGTAGTGGTTGGACATGCTTTTTGGATGTTGTACCCATTATTGTTTTTTAATGACTCTAGTCAAATAATGTCTAGAAAACTGCTTCTTTTGTTTGGACTCCTATTTTTTTTTTTTTTTCTGTTGAGCGTTGTATTTAGATCATCTTATATATTTGAGGGTTTTCTGGACTTTATGATAATATAATGAGTTCTTTAGAAGGTAAGTGGAAGGAATTTCTGAGCCATAATTTCAAAAACATAGTTCTTATATCTTATTTGCACTAGCCAGTCTGGCTCTGAATGCTTAATTCAGGCTTTGAATTCAGCTTGCTCGTTATTCAGCTTGCCATGGGTAAGCCGACCCGTGGGTTTTGAGCAAATTTTGATTCAGTTCTAAAGGTCTACTTGATGAAAATCTTGCTTTTGGACTAAAGCAATATAAACATAAGACTGAATGACAGAAAAACAGTCATAGTAAAATGTAGGTTGAAAGGAAGCAAATAATGCCACAAAAAGGAGAGAAGTGAAAGGAAGCATCTTATGAAAAACGAGGGAAATTCCTGGAGAGTTTGTCGTATTATTCTGATTATTGCTGCAAAGTAAATTAGATTGACAACACCAAATTCTTCATACCCTTGCAGCAATCCAAACTTCTGATTTGATGACAATATCAGAAAACCAATCTATGCTTCCATAAATCTGTCACATGATTTCTTTTTTGCAAGAAACATGAAAAAGCTGTTGCCTCAAGCAACTTCTATTTTAGTAACACAAACATTAGTTCTTTTCCTTTTCTTCCATCTACCCTTCCACAATAATGTCCACAATACACTCCTGTACCCACAGACTATATACTCAGATCAGAATTAAAGTACTTGCAGAATGAAGTGTCTCTCTCTGTTATACTAGCTTACAAGTTATCTCAGCAATTTCATTTGCAATCCAAAAAAATCACAGTCTATATTCTAACGAATCAAAAAGAATTTTGGAAATTTAAGACTGGAGAGGAAATCCTTTATTGTTGAGTAACTGATACAGGCTTCTTTAAAAATTAGATGATTATCAAAGCTAAGGTTAATATCAGTTAAGAAAAAATGACCAGAAAACTATTGGGAGGTTTTCCGCCACCCATGCTTATGTAAGAAACCATTTAAATTACAGGCCCAAACTTATTCATAGTTAATTTATGATCATTCCTTCTGGATAAATATCACCTTTGAATAAGTCTGTATTCCCCCACATTTTTTTTTTACTTTTTCCCCTTTAACACATTAAAAATTAACATTCCATTTTGTGTGTGCTTTGTTCGTTTAGGTCTGTACAGCCCTATGACATGTTCTTCATTCTTTTTCTTAAAATATCCCTTACCTCCATTATTCTCAAAGTCTTTCTCTACCTCTGCCATCCTTCATAGACTCTTCTATCTGTATGATGTTTACTTGTCATATACAAATCCCAGGTTGGTTACTTACAGAACGACATTAAAACTTCCGTGTCTAGTAATGTATCAGGGATAAATTACTACAGAAACACATTTTCATTAAAAAATATTTATTTGAATAGCTGCATCTTATTTATGGCACATAAAATTTAATAAAAATACGAATAACTAATTTGTTCTTGTCACAGCTGATGAATCTACGTTTCATGTCTCATTTCATTATCTACATTTATTTTGATCCCATAAACCTCTAATATACAATTGTTAGCAGCTCTACAGCCATTATCTTGCCTACTTCTAGTGCTATACAGCTGCAAATCCAGTAAGATATAAAGACTAAAGATGGAAGACAAGGCTTCACATATCCTTGGTTTGAAAAGACCAAAGGCTCATGTGGATTCTCTGAATTTGCTCACCTACAGGAGAAGGGCTTTCCCAACTACCTGACACTTTTCCTGGCTATCTTAATTTGAAAGACAGGTGTTTGCCAGGAAAAGCTGGAGCGTCCCTTGGAATGGAGAATGTAAACCCCCTTCGTCCAAATTATTATAATTTTGAAATTAAGAGGCTCTCAGGCGAAGGTACGGGGTAGGAATAACAGTTCTTTACTAGTATGTCTAATAAGGCAAAAAAACCAACAACTACTACAGCTTTAATAACAAAACAGAACCAGGAACCTTGTGACAGCCTTCTCAGCCGAGACAGGAAGGGATGGAGGAGAGGCTTTGCTTCACAAAACCCTGGGGCAGTCGGATCCAGGCGCCCCTGCAGGGCTCTGAGGAACGCCAAGCTGGAATGACAGGAATGAGCAGAAACCCCGAACTGGTGGATGAGGTGTACCAGAAGCTCGGTGGTGGTAGCTGGAACTGCCAGACATCCTGGCAGGGCAGGGGGTGTGGAGCTACAGCATAGCAAAGACCCAGAGCAATGCTCAAGGAGCCGTGGGGTGGGACAGCGGCTCCCACAGGGCAGGAAAAAGTGAAATCAGAATTTTTGGTCAAATGAACAGATGGTGATTGATCCCGAGGACTGAGCTCCAGTGATGATAGTGAATTCTCCCCACAGTAAGCAACACCTTGACCCTGCTCCTTCCAATGCCAAGAGCAAGAGCAAGCAGCTGCCCCCAGCCCTGTCCTTTACCTGCCCACAAAACTCGAGGTATCTTCTGCCTCTGAGAGAAGCTCCCAGAGACAAAGGAAGTGTCTCCGGGTGTATCCAGTGTATATTCTCTCGCCACTTCCTTTGTTTTCTGCGTAACTACTACAAGTAGTTAGTTTCCTAACAACTTATGGGAAAAAAATTTCAATAAATAAAAAAGAAACAAATCTAACACCCAACACTACCAAAAGTCCAAAAATCTTGAGGGAAGAAAAGAAAGTAGTACATTTCAAACTATAAACTGACTTTGTCGACAAAAAAATGAGTGACATATCCCACTGAAGCCTCAAAGATCTGCTTTATGTATCAAGACAGTTTTGCTCACATGACATTGTACATTCAGTCTCTGAATCAGGGCACATTCAAGTAAATAAATTCAATCAAGCCTTGATGCTTCATATTCAAGTCTTTGAATTTTTTTTTTTTTTGAGAAAGTATCACTGTCCAATAAAATTAATGTTGTCCCAAAAAGCACAGGTTGTCAATTTTGCTTATAAATTATTGTACATACTTGCATTTGTCAGCCAAATAAATTAATTTTTTCATTACTTAAGAACTTCTGCTAAAGAACCAGAAAAAAAATCAGTAAGAACAAACCCCTTATGCTTGATCAGGACACTAATATTCTTATTTTTTCCTTTTTCAGATCTGTGGTATGCACCTGCTGAAAAAAAGGGACAGTAAATTCCTGGTTTTTATATTTCAATGACATGAAATTGTGTGAAACTGAAATATGATCATTTTAGAACAGAATAAAAGAGTGAGTAGAAATAAATCTATCTTGGATCACACTATTTGGACAGACAAGAAATTACAAAAAATGTCAGTAATAAAATTGAAGGAAATAATTAAATGCATTAACAGTATATTTGAGTGAACATAAGTGAGCAAACTTGAACCATTTAATTGAAATTGAAAATTATTTAAATTCCAATTCAATCCATATTTCATATATTTGAAAGTGAAAACATGGTGAAGCAAAAATTTTACATGTGAAATCAGACATTTTTTTGTTAAAGGATACAAAATTCATATTGGTATTGCTAGAAAATATATTTCAAATCTGTTGATGCAGTATAATACCAAAATAGTATTGTTCATCAGGATTAACATGCAAGGAGACTGGCATACAAGCAGTGAAACTATAGTTGTTATATTAGCAATATCATCAACTATATATTACTGAGGGATTCTCCCATTATTCTTTCATAAATTTAGGAAGGAATTAGTCAGCCAACAAAATTTCTGAATTATAAAAGATGTTAACTAGTTTTCAAAGTATTTTTTATTAAACAGGACAGGAATAACTTCTATACCTAACTAGGACCCAGATAGGTATATAAGAAATGAGCACCTAAGTTTTAAAACTAAGGTATATCAAGGAAAATCTTTAAAGAAAAAAAATCTAAATGTATTAATTTTTTACAGAAATAATGTGATTTGGTTTAGTTTTTTTCACCCCTAAGTCTAAAATAAGTATTAAAATAATTTTTAAAAATCATAAAAAATATTAAAAGTATTCATCATCTTTAAAAGAAATTTGATAAACAGTAATTAGGAAAGAATCAAATCAGCTTGTAAAAAAATTATAGAAAAAATTAAAGGAATCTGTTGTTGATGGGAGGCCTATAGATGTTCATTTGAATAAAGATTAAATGGTGTCTAATATAGTATTTCCAACAGGATTTTCATGGTTCTGCATATCTTTTCAAAGGACAGGATATGTTTTTTTTCTGGAAAATTTTCGCTATAATATCAAATATAATTCCTAACATTTATAGTCCATAGAATAAAATATAGCTAGTAACTAATTTTGTAAGCAAAAATGTCTAATATATGGTCAGAAACTAATTAGGAATACAGTATTTCTTCCAGTAGAAGCTCTCCATTGTAGTGATTCAGCTTCCTTTTTAAGCTGTGTGCTAAATTAAGAAGCCTTTAAGATATTTCATTCTGAGATGCCACTACATACTTTATGTTAATGTAAAAATAAAAATGATTTGCAGAGAAATGGTTTCAAAAGCTTAATAACCTGTATTTAAAAGGGTAGTCATTTTTATTGCTTACATCAATTTTGGAGTTAAGGCACCTACTGCAATTATTTCTATGATGCGTATCAGTGATACTTCAAACAGTGCCTCCCAGGTCTCTAAAACATTTAAAAATATTTTGCTTTTACATTCAGTAAAAACATTTATAATCCTAGCACTCTAAGGTAAAAGGATAAAAAAAAATCCCTACTTATATTTCCTATAAACAGTAAATGACAGCGTGATGAATAATTCCTTAGGAAGGCGTGCTGATGCAAAATAGAACCAACTTTGTGTGCCCGAGCAGAGATTCCCCTGCAGCCCCTGAGGAAGACCGTGATGAGACATTCTGTGCCCCTGGAGCCTGTGTAGGTCCATGGGGCAGCAGAGATCCACCATAAACTCATGGAGGACCCCACACCAGAGTAGGAAGGTGTCCAGTGGGGACTCTGAGCCTTTGAGAAGCCCACTCTGTAGCAAACTCCTGGCAGGACCTGTGAACCCATGGGGAAAAGAGTCCATCCTGAAGCAGGTTTGCAAGCAGGACTTGCAACCCCACATTGGAGCAGCCTGTTCCTGAAGGACTGCACCCCATGGAAGGTATCCACATTGGAACAGTTTGTGAAAGACTAGTCTCCATGGGAATAACTTGAGTTATGAGTTAGAGGACTTGAGTTAGAGTTCATGGAGGACTGTGTCCCATGGGACGGACCCCACACTGGAATGGGGAGTAGGCAAAGTATGAGGAGTCCTGAGGAGGGAGTGGCAGAGACCAAGTGTGAATTGATCACAGCCCTAACTCCTTGCTCCCATGAGAGACTGGAGGGGAGAACATACAGAAAAATGGTGCTTAAGCTGAGCATTGGTAGATGGTGGGGTGGAAGAAGGTGTTTTTAAGATTCATTTCATTTCTCATAATCGATCTCTAGTTTGATTGGTAATAAATGAAGCTTTTTTTCCCCCACAAGTCTGTTTTGCTCGTGATGGTAACCAGTGAGTGATCTCTCCCTGTCATTATCTCAACCCACAATCCTTTTGCAATGTTTTCTCTCCCCTGTCCAAGCTGATGAGGGAAAAGATAGAGTGAACTAGTGGTTACCTGGGTGCCAGACAGGGTCAACCCACCATAGACTTCATGGAACTGCTCATATTTAGCCTGAAAGTTGTGGAGGCATCTCTTCAGTTTACACCGAAGGTTCCTTCTGTAAACTGGCTGACTATTTAAAAAACTTGCAGAAAAGCATTATATGCTGACTTTGTTGCCTTCATCTCATATAAACTGCCCATGCTGCATTTTACGACAATGTCTGTACTTATGTCCTTAATAAAATTTTAGAAAGGGAACAAATAATGCCTTTTTTCTCTACCAAAAAGCACTGTGCATTGCATCGTTACCTCTTACGATAACCTTTCCTGACTTACAGCTCCTGATTAATTTTAGCACACTGCCAACTGAGTTTTCCAACATCACGGCTTAACTTCATAAGCAGAATACAGATACCATAATTCCCAGCTAAGCATCAGAAATCCTTCAGTATCTTTATTTAAATATTTACCAACAGAAAGTATGTGCTAAGTCAAAGTGTATATAAACACCTCTATCTCACTTTTTATACCTTGGCTGTTTCTTGCTTGATGGAATACAGCAGTATTTGAAAAATAAGTCTTCCCTTAGAAATATGCAAGTTAACTAATTTTTTCCCTAGTTCTCAAAGTTTCAACAGAATTACCTGACTTCTGATTAGAATTCTCACAACAAAACCGAAGAAATGAACAAACAAAAAACCCCATGAGAAACCATGCAACCCAACTTACAAAATAAAGGGAAACTGCAAAATATCTAGCCTTTCAGGCCTTGGGAAAATTTTGGGAAGAAGGCTATAACAGTTCAGAACTCCTAAGAATAAGTTTGAATGTAGAGGCAATAACATGAAAATACACATTTGTTTTTTGTAGATTTAAGAGATGATGTCTTTGAAATTACTAGAAATAATAAAAATCTTACTGTTTGCATCTTCTCGTTGTCTCATCCTGGCATGTTCTTCCCTTAAAAGTTTTGCACCTTTCAGAGTAGATTTCAAAGTAAATATATGATAGATAACTTTGTCAAAAAAACCAGCTTGATTTCATGTTCCAGTTATATAGGTCAGCATCTATGGTCCCTGGATGCCTGGGACCATAAGGGCTCTCTCAGCAGTCCCAGGGAACAGATTGGCTATATAAACAGCACCAAAGCAGCACACACAGAAAAAGAGAAACCCCGCTGCTTCATTATTTTTCCTGCAGCTGTATGGGCCGTCTTGTGTCTTGCTTATAGTTTTGTAGGGAGTAATCATATTGAGAACACCTGGGGTGACATGTAATTACAGCATGATTGTGTGGAAAAATGTGGGTCTATTCAAATTTCTCGGGGGCTATAGACAGCTGGTTCCTTTTAATTCTTACAACAGCATGTGTTCTGTAACAGCTGGAGCTGCGTTTTTCTATTCAGCCTCATTTGATGGATTGATCATGAGGCAGGTGATCAGCAATTTCTAAACTGTAATCCAAACTCTGCCACTAACTTGCTGTTAGCCTTGGGCAAGCCACTTAGTGTCAGATCCAGATGAACTATTTAAACTCCTAAAGAATAACCTAGGTAGAATATAGACATTTTTGTTCAGAACTGCAGTTTTGAAATCAACATTGATCCTGACCAGCTTCATAAGCACCCCTGTACAGAAACTACAAGGGATTTCAGTTTTGTTATAATACTGTCTTAAAGTTCAAGAAATAGCTATTCTTAGTTTATCTGCAATCTTCAGTTCATTTGTCATATTGAATGATGACCAAAAAAAAAAAAAAAAAAAAAAGCTGGACTCGGTGAGATATCAATCTCATTGAACTCCCAAATTCTTACACTCCAAGAGAAAAAAATTGCTTGAACAATGCAATAATACTATTAGTGACTTTTGAAATATGACTACAGGAGAAAGCTGTTTGGAACCATTTTTATCACAATCATCCGTCTTTTTTGCCTGAAAGAACATAGTTGCATATCTTCCTTTCCCTTCTCTTCCCTTCTCTCCTCTCCCACCTCCAATAAAACAAAGTCATGCCCTATCCATCAGATTATAGGCTTACTGAAGATAATTCTAGATTTTCCAACCCGTAGAGCGAGAAAAACTGAATATGATTAGAACTTAATAGTTTTTTCTTTTTAATGAGGATCTCAGATTCTCTTCTTTGACATCAAAAATTGCATATTTATCGCATTCAATGACAATTTAATACCAAAAGCCTGAATACAGTCATCAAAACCTAGTATCTCTTCTTCCCAGTGCATGCTTGAATCACTTCAGCTATTAAATCACATTATCTTAGATCTAATAAAGTATTGATTTTTTTTCTAATTTTTGTATGGTGAACAGATTTTGTAGAAGGGGAAAATACTGTCTTCTTGTTCTTCCTCTATTGGGGAAAATGAGAGCTTGAACTTTTATTGGATAAGGAATACAACGATTGGTATTTTTCACCATGTATTGTAAAGGAAGTCCAGGGAATGAGCAACACAGCATGTAGCTGCTGGTTTATAAGCCTAGCAGTACAATCCAGAGACCTGTTTCACAAGAATAAATTTGCATATATTTTTTTTTTATTTTCTAAAGACCAAAGTCATTATTCCATGTAAACATGCAAAGTGCCATTCAGTTTATACTTACGTGCACATTGCAAAATAAAGAGTTCAGAAAATAGTTAAGAAAACAAAGGAAGAAAATTAACAAAAGAAAAAAAAACAAAACCACTGAAGAGTAGATGCCTTCTAAAAGTTTAAAGTTTTCTGAGAATTGGTTTGCTATATCTTTTTAATAATTATCTTTTTAATAGTTATCCTACAGGTGTGACCATTTCAGGAGGGCTCAATATGTTGATGCTTTTTTTTATTCCTAAGTAAGCTAGGATTTTAAAAAATAAGTATTGTCATGGTCTCGTCCGGTGATGAAGATGTTGCAATCTTCCTCACTAGAAGTGTCTTTAAAAGGACACTTGGATCAATGGAGGCCCAGGCACTCTGAGACACAGAGTGATTTGCTCTTTGTGCACCCTTAGGTGCAGAGTGATCAGCTCTTTTGGGCACTGTCAAGTGCAGAGGGATTTGCTCTTTGTCAGGCTGCCGGAGCAGCAGAGCTGTGTTTGCCACCCTGGGTGAGGCAAGGATAAAAGCAGCGAGATGGGGTCTTTCCGATCTCCAGGAAGGCTTCTTTATTTCCATGAAGTCCACAGGGAAATAGCCCCTTGGTCCTGGGGGAGAAGGATTATGTAGGGTAGCTAGGGACAGGGTTTCACAACTTGGCCAGTGAGGGAAGGAATTGGGAAAGGGACCAATCAGGGGAAGGATCCAAAAGGAACCAATCAGGTGGGGTAAAAAAACAGCAACAAAGAGAATAACGATGGGGTAGGAAACATTAACATAGAACTCAAAGGCTCATGGGTTCAAGTATTTTTTCTCACCTTGAGCCACAAGGAAAAGTCTTCAAGGGACTTCCCAAAGGAGAATACCTCTGAACTGAGGCAGCCAAGGGGCTGCACATGGGTTGAAGCACTTTTGCTCCCCCTAAGCTACAAAAAAATCTCCCAAGGGAACTTCCTAAAGGGGGTCACTGAAAAGTGAAACAGTCTAGGAGCTACACACTCTCCAAAGGTATGGACCATTTTCTGTCCATGGTCCAGGGACCACCACAAAGTATCATTATGTTTATATTGTACTGTAATCCAGTTTATGTGTTCATGGAACACGATATGTCTCAATCACAGAGAGAAACAAATCAATTGTATGTTATAATGCCAAAGACATGTTCTGCATACAATTCAGGTCCAGAGGAAATATTTTAGAAAAAATATTCTTCTCTTAGATGTCAAGAATTTGTTCCCACGATATTTTATGTTGGACATCTGAATGACTAGCCATTTCTGCCAGTGCATTATTCCCTATCACCTTATCATTCATACCTTTAAATAAAAAATAAAAACTAAAAAAACCCAAATATATTGTATAACATTAAGCTTGTGCATTAAGGAATTGTACTTCAACCAAAATTAAAACAAAATAGAATATTATAGCAATATTTGCTGATGAGGTTTCGACTTTGGGTTGAGTTCTACATCAGTTAGGGTAATTCTCTAATATTCAGTAAAACTGATGATAATTATGCAAAAAGAAGATGATACATGCAAAGAGAAGAATTTTACTTGTAGCCTACTATCAATATTTGGAACATGAATTAATCTTGACACCTCTATATCTATAGTCCCTGTCAAACTTCTACAATATTGCTGTCTTAAGATGAAATAAATGTTAGAGAAAGAAGTGTTTGAATGTCATTTAACACGAACAGTTTTCTTCTATTAGGAATTTATGTGTAGACGTAAAGAAAGCCATGTTAGGCATTCTTTAGGAGAAAATAATAATCCATTCTAATATGGAGTAAATTTTATTTTGAAGTATTTCTTGCATTAAAATTGTCTTGAACTCTTCCTTTCAATCACATTTTTTTCTGCTTTAGATAGATAGATACTGCCATTTTACTATATAAAAATCAACAGAAAGATTTGTCAAAATGGAGAAGTTGACTAAGCAGATTAAATAGTGAATCTTCTTTTTACAAAATGTTATTGAATTTATTAAAAAAACTGAATGAAAAAGTGAGAAATCTCTTTCCCCTGAATTTATGAAGTGCTTGCAGTTCTATCTTTTCTAGTTAACACCAGAGAGTAAACATAAATCAAAATTCTTGTTTTTTAAACTATTGTATTTTAACGTAATGAATTCATACACTTTATGACTCTCACTCAAAACCATGAGCAGTCTTTAACAATATTTCCATGAACAATATTTCCATTATTTTAATTTGATAAATATTTATCTTGGAGCTGCTTCCAAATCAAAAAAGCATGATGAAGGCATTGCAGGAAAGATAGAGTAGTTGAAGGCCCATAGTAGATATAGATAATGGTGTGTATTTGAGAACCAACAAGACCAAAGATTTGACCCCACTCATTTGCATTGCACACTCATTCAGTAGACCACAGCACTGTGTTTATCAGGTCTGAGCTTCCATTCCCTGCAGGAAGGCTGCTCATTAAAGATGTGTAAACTACTGCTGGTCGCACTGGCCAAGGTCCCTGAGAACACCCTGACTTTCATGTCCATGCACATCTCTGATTTCTGAGGTCTTTCCTCTGAGTTTACTTGTTATTTTGGCCTCAAACACCAGGTTTTTCTATTCTAATAGTCAATGAACAGAAGCATTATATGTT
The DNA here is from genome assembly GCA_014839755.1 of Sylvia borin. Taxonomy (NCBI): domain Eukaryota; kingdom Metazoa; phylum Chordata; class Aves; order Passeriformes; family Sylviidae; genus Sylvia; species Sylvia borin. The sequence goes on along the minus strand of CM025958.1, from coordinate 55,591,189 downwards.
ATCATCTCCCTAACTGGTGATTCAGGACTTAATATTATCTTTTAATCCAAGAGAACAAGTAGCACAGTCAGCCTCTACCCATTTCAGCTAGCAAGCATGATGTTTCTGCTTTAAAATTCAGAGTTTCAGTTCTGGACATTCACTCATCCACACATATACATAATTACTTTCCACATGTTAACATTCACAATTTAATTACTTCCTTTCCTCCTAGAAGAAGAACTTCTGCCATGTCTTTCAATATTGAATAAAAACATCAAATGGAATATTCCTGAAACAAAGCTTTGTATCTCATTCTTATATGACATTTGAATTTCATTTTTATTAATATTTGCTGTAGTGCATACTGTTCACTTTTTGACAACAGTGTACTAGTTTCAAACTTTTTTTAATGAAAATATTCGTATCACTTATGACAGTAGAAACTGGACCTCTCTAAAGTTATATTTGAAATTTAGTGTTTGGGGATTTTTTTAGATGAAACAGAAATTCTAAGTCATACCCTACTCTACTGTCAAGTGTTGCCAAAGAAACAGCAGGGAGCTCTCTTACTGCCAAGACAAAAAAGTGGAAAATATTCAAATTTCTGAACAAATGTCTGATTTTTCAGTGTCTATTCAAAGTAAGCAGATTCACTAACCTCTTCACACTGCACATATCTATAAAAGTGGTTTTGTGCAAGAATAACTGATATATTTCTTTAGTTATTGAAGAGGAAATTAACAAAATAATAGTTTTCTTTATAGAGCACCATTTTCTAGTCAACATAAATTAGGTTACTTCTTGGGCTTGAAATCTTGGCGTGGTATAATTCAAGTTTGGAAGGGACATTTTTAGTGCAACTTCCTGCTCCAAAGCAGAAGCAATTATGAAATCAGGCCAGGTTACTCAGGGCTGTATCTAGTTAGGCCTAGAAAACTTCCCAGGATGGATAATGCAAAACTTCTCTCATCTCTGGTGCTTGACTGCCCCCATAGCTAAAAGGTTCTTTCTATATTTAGCTCTCTTCTTCATGCCTGTCATCACTCATCCTCTCTCTCAGCTCTGCTGTGGAAATCCTGACTCTTCTTGAGCATATCTTCATGAGCAGTGGATGCTGCAGGTCCCCTGCTGGCTGAATGGACTCAAACTCCCTGCTGGCAGAGCAGGTTCTCCCGCTCTGGTCATCTTGGTGGCTTCTGCTGAACCCACTCCAGTTTGTAAAAACTCATCTCGTGTTGGGCAGCCCGGAATAAGGTACAGCATTTAGAATGGATTTGACAAGTGCTGAGTAGAAAGGTGGATGATGATGATCACTTGCCTTGATCTACTGCCTGTGTTTCAGTTCATGGACCTTTGCTGCTGCCAGAGGACACTGGAGACTCACATTCAGCCACTGTCTCACAGGGCCTTTTCTTCCCTAACCAAGCAATTGGTTAGGCCTGCTTTTGCTGCAAAGACTTCCTTCTCTCAGACAGGACTTTGCTTTTGACTCAGCTGAAGTTTACAAGGTCCCTGACAGTCCAAATGAGATCTGACTTCAGGGTATTGTTATCTAATTTTCCTTAAATCCACATATGCATAGAGCTCCTTTCTTTTATTTGTCTTGGATTAAGGATAATGAGATTAATATCATAAAACCTTTCTAATGATTTTTGTGCAAATTATTGTTTACTTAATAAATTATCTGATTAAGTATGAGCTACCTTGTAGTATAACACTTCTTATCATTTATGTAATTTCATTCAAAGAATCTAAAGCTTTTGGAAATATCTGTATAATTCAGTGATATATTATTTCTAACATTAGGGAGGCAAAATCTGAACTTTCTATCAAATATTTATATTTGTCATTAAAGCTTCTGTCTTGGACAGTATCATAATATTTTCTCTTCCTAGATATGTTTGACCATGTTTGGATATAATCTAACACTCAATAAGCTACTTACTAGTTCTCATTATTTCCACAGACAAGATGCTAAATTCATCAGTAGGACAGAAGTAATTTTCATGGGACTGAAGTTTTATATGTAAATAGTCACAAGAGCACATCCAAGTGAATTTGTCTTTCAAATTCACTGCAGGCTATTTGCTGCTATCTGATACATAATCTGAATTCTGTTTCAAGTGTTTACAGAATTTCAAGACAATTTTTAGATAATGCTCTTGAAAACATGCAAGTAAAATGCGATGTAACCATGCTTAAAATTAAATACACACTTAAATATGAAGTAAAGGTAAGTTTTGCATGATCCACTGGAGATAACACAGTCTCATTGACTCAAAGAAAGAAAGCAAAGTGTAAGCTAAATACTAGCATAATTCTACAAATCAATTTAATGTTAATATTTTAATACCAACTATGGAAATATAACAGCTTTATTAAAAAAAAAACTATAATTATATATGTATCCTAATTTTAGAGTTATTTTAGTTTCTTTATTCCCAGAAGGACATATTTCATAGACATAAGGAAAGATGTCTGTGTTATAATATTATTAGTGGTGGCATGCTTACCATAAACCTTGAAAAAAAAAACCTATTTAAATTAATCTTTCAAATTAATTTAAAGAAGATTTTCTTTATGAAATCTGAAGATTTTCTAAATGCTTCAATGACTACAATTTTTTTAAATTAAAAGATTTGAAAAATTTTCATAATTTTGCACATTCTTATAATTTTAGTTCTTCTTATTAAAAGTTCTTTTTTAGAATTTTGTATGCTGCAATTGAAGCTCTTTGTATGAATTTATTGGTATTTTATAGATACTTATGTTTCAGTGTTCAAGATTAAAAGGCCATAAACCAGAAATTGGAGTTGAAGAGTAGAAATTACATTCTAATATATTCAGATTAAAATTATTATCAAAGTAAAGATGTAGAACTTTAAAAGTAAATTAACCGAAATAATCACACTGCAAAAGTATTGGATTTTTAACCATATTGTCAACTGAGTTTCACTGCAAGTGAGACAGAGATAGATTTGTAGATGAAGACAAGATTTAGCATGTATTTTGTCAAAAATTTGTTTATATGTGGGGTTTGTTTGCTTATATTTTAGAAGAAAACTTTGAGGCTAAAAGCTAGCCTGGTTTAGTCTCTGACTCATAAAGTCATGGAATTCTTTTTAAAACATCTTATAAGAAATCTAGGGAACAAAATTTCAGACTCTTCTGAAGGTGGATTACTTTACCTAAAGTGTTTATTCTACTGAGTTAATTATTTCTCCGTTGCTTTGGGTGTTTAGTTTAAAAATCAGCAATTCTGAGTCCAGGTAACTGAACATCCTCAGAAAGAAACAGTGCAAACCAAAGAACACCACCTCTTCTCTCTCATCTATTAATGTCCTATCTACTTTTTCTGCCTTCACAATGGACTGTTGCCATTTGTTATCCTATACTAATTTTTTTTTAACATTAGTTTGTTATCCTATGAAATATTTCTGTTATTTATTTTCTGTTATTTTCTGTTATTTCTCATCATTGAATTTGAACCAATGCAAGTGAGTGTTAAAACAGATTAATGGTTAAACTCTATCAGTGACCATGTTTAGAACACTTTTTTTGATCAATATATCCAAGAGAGGTCAGATTAAATGCAGATGAAGTTTTGTCACCTGGGGCTCAGTTTTCCAAAGATACACAATATAACAGAAAATCTTATGAATTTCAGGCACTCAGTGAGAGAACCCCAAATTTAAAGATCCTAAGTG